>JAODUO010001319.1:20000-75000 GCA_025642075.2 Ridgeia piscesae | reverse complement strand
CACATGGCACTTCCACAGTGGATATTGATGGGTGGATCTCGTAACATGACAATCTTTTGTCAGCCGTGGACGTCATCAGACACATCGTCATAGCACAGTTAAAGGAGCGAGGTGACGCAATGAAATTCTCTACCACTGATGGCTCCGTGCACTTTTGTGATTATCGGCAAATAGTTGTGTCTTTAGATCGGCGCCGTGCACTTATCAAGGACTTACCCTAATCCGTCTCATGGCTGCCACAATCTCAACTCGGCTGGACGGACGTGGCACGTCTAATGTACCGATGTACTGCAACAACAACACACCAATACATAAACAACAACTATAAACAACAACATTGGTAGTTACACCTAGGTGCCCATCCAACAGTCACTGTTGGGATACTCTGGTGGAAATCACATTAAATTTGGGGGGGCGACAAGTCAAAAAAGTAAATGTTACCGTGGAGAATGTTCATAGAAATGCACCTTAAACATGATAAAATCAGAACACTGCAATCAACCTTATTTTATGGTCACCTCAAAAATACATCCACCTCTCAATTAAGGTCGCCCTGTGACAGTCCTAAGCAATTTCCATATATTGGATCATTACTATTAGAGAGCAGGGACCTAGTTCTGGTAATAATATAGTGACCATCATATTCAGACTACTCCCACCCGATCACAATGGTGACCTTGGCAGTGACCTTGGCAGTGACCACAATGCTGTGGGGGTGGGTGCTGGCTGCTCACAAAGACAGTGGAATCAGAAGCAGGCCTGACAGTCACACAGGAGACACAGCACAGTGGCCCAGGCACTCACACAGGCACATCTGGTGAAACTTCACAAAATTTGGATCATTCATATAAGATACACACTGACCAACTGCCTGTGGCAAGTTCCTCCGTCCAATGTTTTGTTGTTGTTATAAATAAATTTGGGTCAAAGTACTGAAACATCCAAAACTAACAAACAGAAACTCGAGCTAGTGCATATCCTTTTAGGTAAAACAACTGCAAATAATAATTATTTTAGTTACGTAAATAATTGTTTTAGTTACTTTCGCCAGACGTACCAAGTACGATTATACAAAGGTGATAGATTTACCCTTGCTGTGATGGCATGCAGAAGCCGAAGATCTGCCACTGCTATAGTTGTCAGGGGGGAGACTATGTGTAAACTATGCTGCTCCATGGAATAACAACTTTTCAATTTTAGCACATTATCTTTCATGAAATGTTGGTTCCAAAGGACTATGGAGGGATAACAATTGAGTAATCATCATTATATGATGCACATTTGTATTTACTGTCTGACTGACATTTGACAGTTTATCACACACAAGATCAGCCTGATATCCAAGGGTTAGTCAGAAATTGATTAGCTACAAAAGTAACATTTCTCAGACTAAAGACATGTCAACTATTGATATAGACTTAATAAGAAACCTTTGTCATACTTCTAAACATCAAAAGACACATCCTTCAGAGTTACAAGGTTGCTCCAAATCACACATGTTCATGAATAGTATCACTCTTAACATGGAAGCACATCAGATATATCATAGAGTCTCGCAGTCACCAACAGGCTGATAAATGTTGCTTGAAAAGACCTGATACAATTTACTAGGCAGCAGTTATCAGCGAACCTTCCATTTCTGGTTATCTGATTCTCAGACTGTACTAAGCTGACCTCAAACTATGAATGATAACATGTAGGTATCTTTAAATTCAACCATTGCATACATCATATTGATGACACAGTGGGTGCCACTATAAGTATCAACTCACTGAACTAACTGTTTACAGAAAATGGCCAAGCAAATCTTAGAAATGTATAACACAATCACAAATATGATCAAAATGCATAGATCTGTTCCTTTTCTACTTGAAACTTTAAAACCTCAAACTTTAATTTAGTTTAAAAGTTCACTATTTAACATAATAATATTTATTTTTAAAATTTTATTTTAAACAAATGATTGAGGTTATCAATAACATTTATGGTCTAACTGCTTGTTTTAATGTATCAAATAAAACATTACATATACGTTGATTAAATATTGTTCAAACAATCAGTATTACTAACTACAATCTTGAACATGAATCAACTGTATCATTTACAGTTTATTTTACATCAACTGTAATGTTCCACAACTGTCTTTACGTGAGTCTAAGACATAACTAAAACATTTACCTTTGCCTGAAACTGAAGCCCATGTCTGAAGGCTTCCTCACTGTAGAGTGGTATGCGACAGTCAAGTCCATCGTCAGACACCAAGTCGTAATGTTTCTTTGACGGCATCTCAACGCTACAAGCACGCAAACACACATGAATGCGACCAGACAACGCCAGCACAACCTGGTGTCATCCTCATACATAAATCAACAATGAGCATAAAATAATAATTTGCCACGCCATCAGTCAAGGCATTTCTTCCAGGTGCAACACCAGTGATGTGAAATGCTTCCTAGTTGTATTGTGTCTCCGAGAGATACCTGTAATCTAATTCATATTGGCACTATTACTCAGAACTGTTGTAACTGCAGGCGGAGTGTCACGCCAGTGTGCAATTTGACATTTTACAGAGAGAATGACAAATAATTATGTAGGAGCTCAGGAACCATCCCAGAATTTAAATAAGTAATAACAAATTCAGCCCATCCACACAAATGTTTATATTAAACTGGCATATTGACCACAATAAAAAGTCTTTGTCATGCATGATTAAATTCAAAATTACAAAGTGCTTCTTTTCACATTTAGATGTTTCCACAATATACTTTATTGGCTCTCATTCCTTATCACTGCAATATGAATGACAATAATATTGGGTGGGTTGAAGCAGAGCTCCAGGATCATGGTATCAAAAGACTGGGAGGTGCTGTTGAATATTTTTTATTTTTGTGGTGACAGTGAACAAACAATTTTTGAAGCTAACTAAAAACTTTTAATTTACCCTTGTGACATTAACCACACATATCCATAACCATATTAAAACTCCCCAAAAACCTCAAGCTGAACTTCTCTTAAGACTCATCAAAAACCCACCTTCATGCTCGTCATAAACTTCCATTTGCATACAGCATACATACCCCTAAGGGCTAAGGATCACCAAAACATTTGGCTAACCAAAACCATTAAACTGCACCAAAACCTGTACCCTCCTTACTTACTCGCAGCTAATCCAATCACCAGTGCCCTCTCCAAAAATATTAGGTGGCTCAACTCCCAAGCCCCTCACCGGTTCCATCACTTATAATAAATAAATAATTTCAAATATAACTATCATACCATGATTTCCAAAAGACATTGCCAGCTGATCAGAGGTCAATACCATCGGTCAATCAGCCAGGAAAGTAAATGAACACACACATACAAGACTGACCATCAAAGGAGGTCACTGATAATACTCCAAAGTTAGTATAATATACTTTCCAGCATGGCAAATTACTGCTAACTAATCTCTTCTTCAGCAACCTAATTCTCCCACTAAAATAGATTATGAAAAAGGCATGGAAGAATCCACTAATCCACTAATCTATAGTTACTGGGGATCAGTGCATGCACGGTTGACCCAATAGTCTATGTAGCACTGTACACTTACATGTTTAATATATACATGCATGTATATATATATATATATATATATATATACATGCATGTATATATATATATATATATATATATACATGCATGTATATATATATATATATATACATGCATGTATATATATATATATATATATATATATATATTCATGTATATATATAAACATAGTACGTGCATGTAGGTATATATATATATATATATATATATATATATATATATATATATATATATAAATTATTTAATATACTGTTATTTATCAAATTTTACATTATAGTCATTTAAATATTTATTTATGTGATCTTAGATATTTTATTATTTTTTTATAAATTGTCAATGCATTTTCACAGATTGCTATAATAGTAAAATATCATAATATTATGATTTATTATGACTTTTGGAAGGGATGCTATATAATTTAATAAATGCATTATTATTATGCTGTTATCATCATCAGCATTGAAAATGTGGAATTTTTTAGAGAAAAATATATCAGTAATGGTAATTTTAATGGGATAAAATGAAACCAGTTTTGTTTAGTATCAGTTTATTTATCAAACTGTTATCTCTTGATAGGGAACTTAACTAGATTACCATGCCTAACACTTGAATTAGGTAAAGGGTAACACAGTTACCAAGACCTCATTGGTTTAATTTACAGTAAATTATTCACATCCAGGGTTCCCTGGTGCCTATGGCTACTGTACATATAAAGCCATATAATTGACTAACATATCTTTATTGAGAAGACTACCAGCCTAGACTACCCAGTAAATGTTGCCTTTAATCTGGTATTAATCTTGATACTCACACAGTGACATTTTAGACTAGAAGTAACAAATGTTCCTTATATCGACTAACCCTTAATTTTCTGACAGAAGGGTAACTTCTCCTCGATCTCTATAGTGAACGTTTGGAAGTCCAACAAGAGTGACCAAACTTAATTTGCACTGGGTCAGTCTATGCCTATAGTGACTCTAGTGCCAAGCAATGTTTCAGAATATTTCGATGCAAACTGGGTCGCGCAGGTCGAAGTCAACAGGGATGAGAGTTTCTTTTTCACTTGGCCTTATCCTAAAGCCTCATATTTATCTAACCAACTTATTACATTTACCAAGACTTTCATGGAATGCCTGCTGTGAATAAAATTAGGCCAATAAAATTACATCAACATGAATTTATGATTTGTTTTATGTGGTCTCTCAACGCTAGATCACCATAGCCAATATTAATACAGACGTCAACCTGTCGAGACATTTAATTGTGTCTGAAAAATGTTTACCTGATTGACAGTACCATAACTGTCGTTGTTGCAGGTCGGAGAGTTGTATCACAGTCCGTCCACTAGCATCAATGCCACTGACATTGGTCTCATATACAATTGTCGCACACTTGATACAATGTTGTTGTAGCGCTTTATGAATCCAGCTATAAAGACCTTCGTGCTAACGCCATGGTCAATGACAATGCGACTGAAATGTTCATGTCAGCGATCTGTCAACTGTGCCAGATATAACCTGCACAATTTACACCAAATTGTCAACGATACCAAAGTTACGATGTCATATGCATTCTGTAGCAACGTGGGAATGTACTTAGCCGCATGTCCTGCATTCTACAAGACTGTACACCCGCACAAACACGATCAGTAGCTTGGATTGATAACACTTCCGCATCATCGAAAGAGAATAGAGCATCCTCTTGCTCGGCGTAATCCGCATCTCGTCACGGATGACCTGCTTTCAGTCGCTGACAAAAGATAATCGCCAGGTGGCACCACAAAAAGAGGGTGAACTAACAGTATCCGGCAGATGGCGCAGAGGTTCCCGTACTTGTTTTTGCTCACCAAATTACGCTGGCAACCATGGTAGGAGACCACCTATTCGTGTTGAATCCTTATTATGCAGATTAGTTGTGCTAGTTTTAATTGCACAGGTATATTTTCGAGTCAATTGATCCGTCAATAAAATATGCTACGATGCTTTCCTTCTGCCAAATGTTGGGCGATATTCGATTCGTTTCATGGCATCCCAGGTTCAGCCATTGGCACTGACTCACTCAGTCACTGTGACTGAGCCAGACGGAATCAGCGTAGACTGTAGCGGTATGACTAGTACTACCGACAAGACAAGACGTTTGTTAATTACTCATTTTAGGCAGTCAGCTTCTGATGCAGAACTATGTTCTTGTTACTAATGTGTGTTGTTTGACTTTCAGATGACGTGAACCGATGCAACGAACATCAGCCAGGGAATGGCTCGTGTACCTACAATCAACAACGTACCAACGCCAACATACGATGTTGCCTTCATGTGATCAATGCGATGTTAGCAATCAGCAGAATGCAGTGTTCTATGTGAGTCCTAGACATCACAAACAATGTTCTTCACACTGAACGAGATTGTCAGGTGGTTTGGGATGACGGTCTTCGAGATGTGTCTGAGCCTCGTGGCTTGGTTCACCTTCAGCGTGCTGGCAGTTCTGAAACACGAAAATGTTCTGGTGACTGCATCATGGTGGACGGTCTTCATTCCATTGTTTGTGTGCGATGGACTAAACACATACTTCTGCGTGATCGTGTTCATCAGGATGTATCGGGAGGCACAGTACCGGGTCGCGACCTTTCGGTTCTTTTCCTCAATAATCTGTCTCATCTGCATGTTTGTCTTCAAACTGCTCTTCTGTCAGAAGCTCAACAACAAGATGGGTCTGTCGTACTCTGAGATGGTGTCGCCACTCTTCATTGTCTTACAGATAATGATGGTGAAGGCTTGTCAAGTGTATTAGATTATGGATCTCACAAACAAACTGAACCTGTTGACAATTATTTGTCAGATGTGTTTGTTGGATTGTCTCTGACTGGACCTTCTGTTGACTTTGCATCCAAACAGGCACCGCTTGATATGTTAAAATGACATCGCTTCGTAATTATAATACTTCACTTCAAGTGGTAGTTATAGCAATTTCTGTGCTAGGCTACTGGCTGCAGTTTCTTATTTATTTTACTTAATAAACATGGATGATGGTGTAATAATTATTCAAACAAGATGAACTACAATATTGCGAGAAGAATATCCATTGTAGGAATAACATATTGTTAATAGTTGATATGTCCAAGTTGCATCATTAAAGAATTCTAGTGTGACTTATATAGATCACAATGAGTTGTGTTATTTATCATTATTAAACAATGATTTAATTTCTTTTTATAATTATGTTGCATATCTGGTGAGTCACAGTTGTTTGTTAAATAATTTTGCCCCAACATACTATCCAGTTTTCTGGTTCATATCTGTTTTTGTATGTATATTGTTGTTTATTTGCTGTTATACTGTGTTAATCTTGTGTACCAACACACATACACTGCAAAAATAATATTTATTTGTAAAGTGCCATATATCTGGAAACATTTCGGCTCAGAAGCGCATAAAATACATACATATTTAAAATGTTCATAATCAGTTTAAACTTGCACATACTGACAAAATGTTAAAATGATAATAAATAGATACTTAAATAAAGCTTCTAAAAATCCTAGTTCATAAGCTAAACTTATCAGCAAAAAAATTATAAAATATATTAATAACTTAATAATAAAGTAAGTAAAAAAAATATTATAAACAAACTATATTTACTAGTAGTTTACAAAAGCAGCCTTAAAAAGATGTGTTTTTAAGTTGGACTTAAAAAGTTCAAGTGAGTCTATTAGGTCGATCACTGAAAAGCCATGCCGACCGTAGCGTTCTAAATTGTGGTGTGGTACTCTCAGGAGGCGGCTTCCGGCGGAGCGAAGCTGGTGACCCAGCGTATATTCCATAATCATAGTAGTATAATAACAATACCTGCTTGTCAGTTATTCTGACGAACTCTAATTTTGGTTATAACACATAATTAAAAGTGTATACAAACAACATTATGTAAGTACAGTGGAACCACCCTTTTAAGGCTGCCATTGGAACAGGGTGAAAGTGACCTGAATAGCAAGGTGACCTTATTAGCAGGACACATTGCTAGTTTGTTCCTCTCTATAAGCGGTTTTGAATATTTCTGGTCATGACCCATATGTTTTTGCAGAACTTGCTTTATGACCAGTGCCTTCAAGAACAAGATGTTTATTTTTTGACCCAAAAATAAGTACATGAATTCAATAATCATAAGATGAAACATAAACAAAACGTCATCATAAGTAATCAAAAGCATTAAATAATAATATAAAACAGACAAAGTACATCATAAATTATGACCTTGATAAAACTTGCTTCATGAAAACGGTGGCATTGCCAAGATAATGACGCATAGTGGCCTATCAAAGTAGGAATGGGGCACCTCTTTTATTCACCCGAAACAAAATATGGCTTTCCTGTACTATTATGCATCAGCAGCGAACATGTTATGCCAGATGTCTGAATTTGAAACACCACATCTAGATTAAACAGATCACCTGGCACGGAACGTAGGACAAGAAATGGCAATTCAGTTTTGGGCCATGACCCAGGAGTTAAGAAGCGCTACTATGTGTGGATATTACTTTGTGTCATGCCAGGGTGACTTCAGTTGCAAAGTGGCTACGTTACTTACCCCTTGGGGGTAGATGAGTAAGGCAGGGTTTGGTTTTTGCTTTCCTGTGTGGGTTTAAAATGACACACATAAAATGAAAGTTGGCGTTCATCAGTAAATTTGAACTGCAGTGATTTGATTCGTCACAGTGTGCATGCTTGGCCGATATGGATGAACAGTTGCCACACCTGAAGTTGTCACCAAGGGCATCGGTTCTCGTTTGTTGTTCACTTCTAGAGGGGGACACCTGTCACCCTCACAAGTGATACATACACCCTCGGTGCTTCAAGATCTCCATACATCTCCTTGTTCGGGAGGTGTCGTCTGACATCGCATATTACCTGTGGTTATCTTGTGTTGGTCAGTGACCCAGTTCACTGGTCATCACGGGGCTGTTTTTACAAAACTGACCTTGGACTGACCAGTTTGTGTGTTGTGGAGGTATGCAGGCATTCTGTAACAGTTGCGTCCGGTTCGGAGTCAAAACAAAAAACAGCTGAGATGGGAGTATCTAGGCATCAGTTATCACCATTACATTTTTATTATAAACCCATTTAGAGGCATTGTCTAGAGAACTGGTGACCACGGTACAAAATATATGTATTGCCTATTTATGTATAAATATGTAATATAAATATGAAACTTTGGGACTGGAAGTAACTACCCTACTGTATTTTTGGCATACAAAACCAATGATTAGATCCAAAGTGAGCAACTTAGAAAGGCAACTGGGATATATTATTCAAAATGCTAGCATATATGTATTATAAATTAATGAGCTTAGTCTGATTATGAGGGAACACATCTTCAAACATATACTGTATAATTACAATGATTTTAAGTTATATTTTCAACTCGCATTACGAATGAGCGACTCCAAGAATAATTTGTAGGAAACTCAGAAGCACAGTGCACAGTTGTTGATGAATTTGTAAAGTTAGCGGAGTATTGATTTATAGGGATTGTAACAGGAAAGAGTAGATGAGGATGACATCTCTTTAGACTCATAGGTCACGTGCACAAAGACCAGGTCACAATATAATACAAAAACATGTTTAGGCATAACGTCAATGGTCATAGTCAGGGCTGGGTTCAAATACGAATTTGTACTTGAATACAAATGTTTTTGTATTTGTATTGAAAATCACAAAAGGGCGCATGTTTGTATTTGATATTTGGCCTGTATTTGAAAAAGTATTTGCAAATACACATAACAATTACCATTTCACCAACAAAAGGTAAATCACTGCCCGACATAACTGGCTCATGACAATGTTTTTTACGGCAGAGGTATGGTCAACTGTGGGCAGGCAGCACTGAGAAAATTGGCCTACAGTCAAGCTGGTCAAACATTAGCATCAACAAATGAATGGGAAGCCAGTGAAGCTTATCTATAACCATAAAGGCAGGTATTCACAGGGAAGGTGCTTCAAAGAATCCTGCTGTGTAAACATCCTGGGCTAAGACAAAGGAATCCAGGTTTCCTCCAGTGCATGGGAAGAGCTACCCAATAGTTGGTACAATAATCAACCAAGCCAGAGACTGCGATACACTTGAACTATAACGGAAACACGGTCCACGTATTTGAATTGTACTTGAATAACATTTCAAAAATGGCAATGTATTTGAATCGTATGTGAATAAATAATGGCAGTGTATTCGTTTTTGAAGTGAACATTTTTATTTGAATTTAAATCTAGAAAAGCAATGTATCCGTTGCTAGTTTTTTCGATCTCACACTACTAACGTATGGCTAAACAGTTAAATAAAGTTCTTCAGCATATATTTATTTGGGAAAATTGTGACACTTCATTTGTGGATGACAATATGTCTCTTCAGTTACCATTACTTGAGAATTGTGCTCCACAGTATCACATTTGTAGGGTTTCTCCCCAGTGTGGATGCGGATATGTGTCTTCAAATACCAGTTCTGAGAATTGTGCTCCAAAAGGTATCACATTTGTAGGGTTTCCCCCCGAGTGTGGATGCGGATATGTGTCTTCAAATTCCATTCTGAGAATTGTGCTCCACAGGTATCACATTTGTAGGGTTTCCCCCCGAGTGTGGATGCGGATATGTGACCCTTCAAATGTACACTTGTTGAGGATTGTGCTTCAAATTACACTTGAATTGTGCTCCACAGTATCACATTTGTAGGGTTTCTCCCCAGTGTGGATGCGGATATGTGTCTTCAAATTTCCACTTACTGTGAATTGTGCTCCACATGTATCACATTTGAAGGGTTTCTCCCCAGTGTGGATACGGAAATGTTTTCTCAAATCATCATGTCTTGAGAATTGTGCTCCACATGTATCACATTTGTAGGGTTTCTCCCCAGTGTGGATACGGACATGTCTATTCAAATCCCAACGTCTTGAGAATTGTACACTACAAATATCACATTTGAAGGGTTTTTCTCTAGTGTGTATACGGATGTGTGTCTTCAAACCACTTCTTGAGAATTGTGCTCCATGGGTGTCACATTTGTGTATATGGACATGTCTATTGAAGTTACTACGGTGTGAGAATTGTGCTCCACATGTATCACATTTGTAGGGTTTCTCCCCAGTGTGGACACGGATATGTGTCTTCAAATTTCCACTTACTGTGAATTGTGCATCACATACATCACATTTGTAGGGTTTCTTCCCAGTGTGTATATGGACATGTCTCTTCAAATAACCACTTCTTGAGAATTGTGCTCCACCAGTATCACATTTGTGGGGTTTCTTCCCAGTGTGGAAGCAGATATGTGTCTTCAAATGTCCATTTATTGAGAATTGTTCCCCACAGGTATTACATTTGTAGGGTTTCTCCCCAGTGTGGGTACGGACATGTGTATTTAAATCGCCACGTCTTGAGAATTGTACACTACAAATATCACATTTGTAGGGTTTTTCCCCAGTATGTATACGGACATGTGTCTTCAAATAACCACTTCTTGAGAATTGTGCTCCACAAGTATCACATTTGTAGGGTTTCTCCTCAGTGTGGATGCGGATATGTCTCTTCAAATGTCCACTTGATGAGAATTGTGCTCCACATTTGTTGGGTTTCTCCCCAGTGTTGATGCGGATGTGTCTCTTCAAATGTCCAGTTGATGAGAATTGTGCTCCACAGGTATCACATTTGTAGGGTTTCTTCCCAGGAGGCATACTGACATGTGACTGGAAATTATCAACTGCAGATAAATGTACCCGATAGGTAACACATATTTTGAGTTTCTCCCAAGTATGGATATGGGCATGTGTCTTGAATTGACCAGTTGTTGAGAATTGTGCACCAAGTTATCACTTTTGTAGGGTTTCTCTGCTGTTCCCACCACGTGGACTAGTGTGACACTCGAATGGTTTCCCCTCCACAGGGAAGATGATGTCACGTTCGAACGTGTCCCAACGACGAGAGATTTGATGTTATTTCGAATGGTGGCTCCACCACAGGGGAGTTGAACGCAACAAAGGAGACACTTGTGACGTCACTCAGTCCTGCAACAAAAAGTATTTACACATAGAAGATATGTAGAGACAAGGTCAATGATGCAGCTCTTCCCCTGCACTGGAGGAAACCTGGCTTCCTTTGTCTTAGCCCAGGATGTTTACACAGCAGGTGACCTTTGATGCACATTCCCTGAGAACACCTGTCTTTATGGTTATACATAAGCTTCACTGGCTTCCCATTCATTCATTGGTACTAATGTTTGACCAGTATCACTGTAGGCCAATTTTATCAGTGCTGCCTGCCCACTTTCACAGGTGTGAAAAACATTCTGTCTTGACTCCTGAGCCAGTTTATCAATATGTCAGGCAATGTTTTACCTTTTGTTGGTAAGTTGTGTATTTGCAAATACTTTTCAAATACAGACCGAATATCTAATACAAATACACACCCTTTGTGATTTTCAATACACATACACCAAATTTCTGTATTCAAATACGTATTTAAACCCAACCTTGGTCTATAGCCAAATACTCATTCATACAGCTGGTGAACTGGAACAATGTAGAGTGAATGAACTTGTTGAAGGATCGATACCACAACACAGGATTCAAAGCAAGATTCGGCTACAAGTGTAATCACAAATACATATTCCCAAATCTTGAGCTTCAAATATGTTCATTTGAATTCGACATTCATCTGTGAAATTATAACTCCATTTCAACCAGTTAGAGAATCATTATTATCAAAAGGTTAAATAGTATTATTGACATTACTGTAATATTCTGGGGTGCAGTTGGACCCCCTGTTTAATTGCATATGTTGGGTCTAAATATCCTATGAATTTTTTCAACTGTGAATATTGTTTTATTTCAATCACAATTGTAAATGTATAAGGGAGTATCCCTACCACTGTTTCACCAAGATGGTGACCAAAAACAAATAAAAAGGGAAAATTAGGGGAAACATGTAATTCTGACTACAGTAATGACTAATGTCATTCAATTAAAACAGTGTTATACCAGAATATTATAGTTAAAAAGAAATAACACTATTATAGCATTTCTTTTTTGTTATCATAATTTATATGAGAGGGTCATAGACGGCATAGTAATTACGATGATTAAATTATGATTATAATTTATTACTAGTATATTTTGACACCGAGTCTGAGACACATCTTTCAAGTATCGTGAATATAAACTTCGGAAAGGCACATCTATTCGACTGGTGGGGTACCCGCGGTCGACCCAAGTTGTACTGTTTAGTATGTTCTGGTAACTGTGCTGATGTGTGTTAATTTGTACCCGTGGCCGGTATATCATATGCATTAATTTGTTATGGAATCACAGCATTCATTCCTATATTATCGCTCAAAGTTCATTCGAACTCGTCCTGTGCTAGCGGGATGACTACTACACGTATCTGTATCTGGTCAATCTACCAATCAGAAGGAGCCAAAAATTAGGCGTGCAGGGACGAGAAACTAGTCTAGCGACGTTGCAATACTTGTAAAAATAATCTTATCACTTTTGTAGGATTTCTCTGCTGTTCCCACCACGTACATGGTTTCCTACCATGGGGAAGTTGATGTCACGTTCGAGTGGCGTCCCAACGACGAGAGATTTGATGTTATTTTCGAATGGTGGCGCCACCATAGGGGAGTTCAACGCAACAAGTTCATTGTTTTCAAGTGAAAAAAGGTGCTTCCACCTAGCGAACACCATAGTACTCACTTTCGCCATCGAAAGAACTATAGATATAAATTTTAATGTATATCTATGAAAGAACCGATTAACCAGAATAACGCTTGAGGCCACCAGCCTAAACTTAGGTGCGAGGACAAACCCCAGCGGACAAAACGCCACCACCACTGCATCATGAAGTTGTAGTAAACTGTAGAACTGCAGTAAATCCATAAAATAAAGTAGTCAACCATAGTTTACAATTTTTTTTACATATACTGTGGTTACTGGTAAAGTCATGGTAATTGCATGATAAACCATGATATCACTGATATAAATGAGTATATTTAACTACATTTTGATAAATGAACATTAAACCATATAGTAAACCATGATACAACAAAAGTAAATTAATTCCAAGCTAACACATCACGTGGTTACCACGTTGAAAACATGTGGCGGTTACGTGAAAGTGGCAGTGACGTGGCATAGTCACGTGGCCATGAGGTGGCAGTTAGGTGAAAGTGGCATTGACGTGGAAGAGCCGTGACCATGATGTTGCAATATGGTGGCAGTTTGGTGAAAGTGGTATTGACGTGGTAGATTCGTGGCCATGTGTGACGTTGTAAAATGGTGGCAGTTTGGTGAAAGTGGAATTGACGTGGTAGATTCGTGGCCGTGCGTGATAACGTTGCAATATGGTGGCAGTTTGGTGAAAGTGGTATTGACGTGGTAGATTCGTGGCCATTTGTGACGTTGTAAAATGGTGGCAGTTTGGTGAAAGTGGAATTGACGTGGTAGATTCGTGGCCGTGCGTGATAACGTTGCAATATGGTGGCAGTTTGGTGAAAGTGGTATTGACGTAGAGATTCGTAATACTTGTGACGTTGTAAAATGGTGGCAGTTTGGTGAAAGTGGAATTGACGTGGTAGGTAATACCCATGACAACGTTGCAAGATGGTAGAAGTTTAGAAAGTGGTGCATTGACGTGGTAGAGTCAGTGTCACACTATTTTTATTAATCAGCAGCCACAAATCAATGTTAATGACTCATTTTAGGCAGTCAGCTTCTGTTGCTGAACTATTTTTCTTGTTACTAATGTGTGTTGTTTGATCAGATGACGTGAACCGATGCAACGAACATCAGCCAGGGAATGGCTCGTGTACCTACAATCAACAACGTACCAACGCCAACAACATACGATGTTGCCTTCTATGATCAATGTGATGTTAGCAATCAGCAGAATGCAGTGCGTTCTATGAGTCCTAGACATCACAAACAATGTTCTTCACACTGAACGAGATTGTCAGGTGGTTTGGGATGACGGTCTTGAGATGTGTCTGAGCCTCGTGGCTTGGTTCACCTTCAGCGTGCTGGCAGTTCTGAAACAGGAAAATGTTCTTGCGACTGCATCATGGTGGACGGTCTTCATTCCATTGTTTGTGTGCGATGGACCAACACATACTTCTGCGTGATCGTGTTCATCAGGATGTATCGGGAGGCACAGTACTGGTCGACCTTCGGTTCTTTCCTCAATAATCTGTCTCATCTGCATGTTTGTCTTCAAACCGTTCTCTTCTGTCAGAAGCTCAACAACAAGATGGGTCTGTCGTACTTGAGATGGTGTCGCCACTCTTCATTGTCTTACAGATAATGATGGTGAAGGCTTGTCAAGTGTATTAGATTATGGATCTCACAAACAAACTGAACCTGTTGACAATTATTTGTCAGATGTGTTTGTTGGATTATCTCTGACTGGACCTTCTGTTGACTTTGCATCCAAACAGTCACCGCTTGATATATTAAAATGACATCGCTTCGTAATTATAATACTTCACTTCAAGTGGTAGTTATAGCAATTTCTGTGCTAGGCTACTGGCTGCAGTTTCTTATTTATTTTACTTAAAGGGAACCAAAAGGGAAATATTAAGTGCTATGCACGTGAAAGAGCTAATACAAAGCAACCATTCTGAACGGTAATCACATTTTTAACGTCAGTAGTTTATTAGTAAAATAATTCCAAAGTGGATAATTTTACTGAAATCATCGGCTTCATAGAGGCGTCCATGATGCGCCTCTTCCTGTTGTCTGACCGTGGTCTGACCACTCAGCACGCAGAACCGGCCTTAAAGTCACGTGTCCGATTGCGTGCGTCAATGCTATCGCCGTTGTAAACACAATGTTGTAAGATACGCGAACTTCGAAGAAGGACATCCGTTCGAAGAACGTTGCTTCGAATAGGATGTTTCTCACCGTATATACTGGGTCAAGATCCGCAGAAACGTCGGCGACGTCGAGTTTTCAAGTATGGAGCTGTGCAAACGATATTAGCGCGATATTTAATCACCAACGATAGTCGTCGAAACGGGTTACCGGTCGAATCCTTCCGTCGCCGTAGCCAAGTCATCAAAGCGCGCAAGAAGGTTAGTAAATATTATTAGACACATTGCGATGTCTGTCGAGATGACTTATGTACATACTGATATTGTTCGTAAACGTCCACCACAGTTAACGTTCTAGAAGGTATGTACACGGGATCATGGAGCCGCTAACTAGGTCCAAGCGAGTTAGGCCGTCCGATATTGTTATTCATTATTATTTGTTTTATTTTATCCTACTTTGAATGGTATATATCACGTTTGCATGAACAGAGGCATAAAAATTAGGTAAAGCTACATGTCAATAACACACAAAAACAGCTGAATGCAAGCCAGATAGTAGACGTCATAGTCAATCCGCATGAACGATAATATAGGCACTTTGATATCACTCGCTAAATAACTTCAAAAGTACTGCCTTTCGAGTTTCGTAGCTACGCATGCAGTTCCTATTTTCAGGTTGACCGCTCTGAAAGTGCCAACATGACTGCTATATTTTTCAGTAAACATATTATTCAAACATAAAAAATAGCATTGCGAATGTTGTTTTCAATCATTCATGTTATTTGTTCAGTGAGAGAACAAATTACAAATTCTGTGTGCTGTATCAGTTCAGATACTCATACAACATTGATACTAGGACATGTTACAGGCTTACAGTAAATGATGAATAATTAGCTATGATGAGACATAACTTATGTACTGTAAAAAATCACTTTGCAAATTTGCAATATTATTGCCTTTATTGGTAGTTTCTTGAAATATTGGGGACACACTGAGCAAACAAGAAGAAATATTAACAGACTAGCATAATATACTAGATGGAACGTGGACTTGTAGATATCCCACAAGATCACTCTATCCAATACAACACTAGATCTTCGGGTAAACACTCGGTAAACATTTGGAACCAGTTTCTTCTCCACCACAATGAGTGGAATTCTCTACCCTCAACCATTGTGTCGTGCAAATCACTAATGTAATTCAAAAAAAAAAATTCCAATGGTTTAGCAAGTAAGTCAGATGATCCACCATGCACATTAGCGTGATGTCTCAATATGACATTTTGCCAGTTAACAATATACCAGAGATGGAGTGAGTACAATACAAATGTACTCGAGTATGAGTACGATTACTTTGAACATGCATGAGTACGAGTACTCAGAAAACAAATGTACTCGAGTACGAGTACGATTACTTTACAATATACTCGAGTACGAGTACGATTACTTTACAATGTAATCATGATTACTTTCATGATTACTTTAATGAATATCCTGTTTCTAACATAAAGGCGACTTTCATGGAATCCCTAGGTGTCATTCTTGTTCTGTTGTTGTGTCACTAATGTTCTAACTGATTACTGCTATCCACTATCCAGGTGTTATTATTATTATTAATTAGACGACTTTCTCAGGTATTGGATGAATCATTTAACGCTGGATTAATAACTTAATTTATGGTTTCTGAATCAAATACAAATATGAGGCATTTACAAATTTCAAATACACATCATCAAATACATTACAATAACAACACTTCAAAACCAGGGGGCATATTCAAAAGAGTATCCAATTCAAATATGTAGTATATCAGATGGGTCCAGACATGGGGTCAAATACATTTGTATTTGAAAGTATTTAAATACTGTTTTAAGTATTTGTATTTGATGTTTAGGAATTAAAAGTATTTGTATTTAAATACTTTCCTAAAGTATTTGACTTTTTCAAATATTTTTTCAAATACATTGTCAGTATCAACATTTCTTTTTCACTGTCACATGTAATGCCTGCCAAACTGATTACCTTAATGCACTGCAACTTCACCCAACATTGCTAATTACTGATGAAGACACTTAACAGCAGGCTTCCCCCATGGCCCTGCAGTGACCACAACTTGTGATTGCTCAGAGCCAGAGGATGGATTAATACCTAACAGTGACCATAGGTCAATATCCCCTTTTGTTCTTTAGTCAGGCTTCAAATTGGCACCAGTTTATTCTGGTTTCCTGGCTGACTTTGAAGTTGAGCCTTCCTCACAACATTAGCAATGATTAGCAGTGTCTCTTCTGAGGGCAACATAGGCATTATATTATTATGGACCTCCTGGCTTAACATACAAACAATATATTTTGGCCTTTACGTCTTTCAGTCAGATGTCACTGTGATGCAGTTAGCAATAACAATACTCCCTAGCACTGGTCTGCCTGTCATCATATGAGCAAAACACTAATTATGCCTATAAACTAGATGTCTCAATATATGTGTTGCTTTTCTTTTACCTACATAGTAAATAGTAATACAAAATGAAAAGTATTTGAAAAATATATGAAAAAGTATTTGAGATACTTTTCAATGTATTCGTATTTAAATACAAAGTATTTGTAATCCCTCAAGAATATTTGTATTTAAATATAAATTTCAATGTATTTGACCCCATGTCTGGATGGGACAAACACAGAATAGTTGTGGATTTAGACAGGTTTACAGTTTGCACTTAATTAAACATAATACTAGACAGGGATTTAGCAGCTAACCGCCCAGACCCAGTCAGGATTCTGGATGTTGGAAATATGACCAGTCATTCACACCATACTGACAGAGCAAACAGTACAGGTGGGGCATATGGCCTGGCTTCTAAAATTACAAAGCAAGATGTTAGGGGATGCTTATCTCCTGCAGTGCTTCTCAGGGACTGTCACAATATAACTTGTACTTTGTACTAAGCAGGAGGGTGAGGAGATGTTGCTTCTCTGGGAAGAGAAGGTATTAATTAGAGAAATCTGACTGAATATTTATTTAACTGAAATGCTCAACAGTAATAGAAAATGAATACCTTGATTATTATTACATTTATTAGATTACTTCTAATATTGCCATTTTTATCTGTCTAATATAATATATTAGACAAGCAAATATTATTTGCTTGCAACTGTTCATATGAAAAAAATGTAATCGTGAAAAGTAATCGTGAGTACGATTACTTTGGTAATGTACTCGAGTACGAGTACGATTACTTTCCTTCGTACTCGAGTACGAGTACAAGTACTCAAAAAGTACTCGTACTCGAGTACAAGTACACGAGTACGATTACTCCATCTCTGGACTGGAGTGAAAGGTTTGTAAGACGCAGTATTATTTTACCAATTATGTATTCAATACCACATTTACCAACATTAGGAAATTGCATGACTGAGCACTGTCAACTCTAGTGCATAAACACTAAGTGATCATGTAATCAGTTATCAAACCTTAGTTTATGTAATATGTATCACCACACAAACATACACACATCTCTATTCAATGAAGACAGCAGCTGGAGCAGCATCACCATCTATCTATCTGTGCAATAATAAAGGCAACTCAGTATCTGTCAGCTGTCAAATTAAGATCTTAGTGAGTGTATGTCATCTGCCAGAAAACTTCTGTACTCTATCCATGACCCGTTCCATCCTTACAGTCCCATTTGCTTTCTTGATAAATGTATCTAGCCTAATCCTGTCCTGGTTGTTGATATTGCCATTTCCAACACACTGCACCAAAGTAAAGGACACTGTTCACTATTACACTGTAACATATATGCTGCTTATTTGGCGCAGATTGAATGATCTTTTTTCATATAAAAACATAGTAAATTCAAACAGTCAATATTTAGCACTACGGCATGTCCTGTTTATTTATAGGGATGGAACCATGGCTCTAGCAAGAACGTCCGGCCAAGTCCTAGCGAACCCTGACAACATGGCTGTTTTCTGTTCAGGACGCAAGCAATTGGAGCTGCAGAAGACACTACAGCTGTATGTTTACCTGCAGATCCACCAGCCCATGGCAGACAGAAAGAGAGAATGGTGAATTACATCTTTGTCAGAACTCTGGCCTGGCCGCTGCCCACAATGACTGTCCATGTCGGAATTGCAGTCCTTGGGACAGATATGCCCAAGCTAATGAAACAAGATCTGCTTGTGTCAAGAGTCAGTTGATTTGTTCATAATCAATCCAACTGCTTATTTACAAATCAACTGATCATTTGTAAGGGCAGCAGTCAACAAGTGCTGAGTGTTATCCCATATCTTGTTCTCCGCTGAGAGCACGGAAGTTCCATCTTATGGCTGGTATACACTGGTATGACTCTCTGTACCCTTCGACCAAGCCTGCCATGGATCCACCAGGTAAAACTCTCTGTATATGGCCGACTTGGACACCTGAAATAAAATAAGGCCTAAATAAATATATCAACTATGTACAGTGGCGCAGTGGTTTAAAGCTTTGGACTCGGCTTCAGACTCTCAACTACGAGAACGAAACAATGTGGTGCTGTGTCGAACCTTGGGCAAGTCTGTTCACCCGTCATTGCTCCAATTCACTCAGCTGTGTAAACAAGTAACTGGCTATAGACGATGGTGGATATTTGTACACAAACCGTCTTGATTAATTAATTACAGCTTGGCTGGATGCTTCCCACAGTCATGAGATGGTGTTTAATTAAGTAGGTCTGCCAGGGAGTAAAGTATAAACCACTTTGACAAGGACAATGCTAAGCAGACATTGGGTCAAATACATTGACATTTATTTAAATAAAAATACTCTTGAGGGATCCAAATACTTTTTATTCCTAAACATCAATTACAGATACTTAAAAAGTATTTAAATATTTTCAAATACAAATGTATTTGCCCCCATGTTTGAGGATTGGATACCGCACTATATAAGAACTGTGTTGACAGGTGACATATGAAAATGGAGGTAACTCAATCCATTATCATTGTAGAATACATGTTGTGTTTTTATAAAATCATTGGAACGGTTTTTTAGTTCTGACATAGTGGACAACTGGGCATGCTACTCGAAATATTCTAGAATGATCCTAAATCAGTTACTGTTAAACATTAATTGTTGGGTATATTTCTACTATAGAATAATGTGTGGTGTTTTCATTGTATGAAATATCATTTGTATTATATAAATGTTGTATCATGTTAGTTTGCTTGGTGTTCTGGTTGCTCTAATGTTATTTTCATTGTCAATAAATTGTGAGCAACACATTTCACTGTTTATAATACATGAACATATACTTACATTTTTGTTGGCAGATACATGTGAAAGTTGTCTAACCGGTTACATTTGGAAGCACTGTCTGCTCCAAACACAGAATATAAAATCCATGGCCATTTGTAATATATCATGGCACATCTGAAACAGAACCAGATGTTTAAATTAGTTTTTCATGAATTAGAAATATTAGTAGCACAATGTGGAACCTGACGGCTACTATTATGGTTACCTCGCCACTATTATGGTTACCTCGACAACAAAGTTACATTGCAATTAAGATCACCGCAGAATATACATAAATATATCCACATATGTTATAGTTTAGAATATTTGTTCTGCTAGTTGTGTTACTTTTACCCAGTTCAAATTGTTATATTTAATAGAGACATTCCACTGTACATATATTTCAGCTAAAAACAACTATTATTCAGCATGAAGTCGATTTCATAAAGAACATGGGTGGTGATTTTCTTTTTTTATTTAGCCCTCCAGAATTATGCTCCAAACTTTCCCTTTAAATATACCACGCCTATTAAAAGAACAATCAATATTGACACCACATAGTTAGATAATTAATCTTTCCCCTATATGGCTATAGTTCGATCTACTGGTGTGTTCTATTTATATCTATGATTGACACACATCTGTTTCATAGCCGCACATGTCATGCTATATCAATAATACAAAAGCATGCCACAGTCGCTACTGTTAATATAATAATGTCCAGTATTTGAAAAACAACAATTAATCTGCATTTTTGTCACAGTTGTGGACAATTTGGAAATTGATTCCTGAAAACAGTTTTAAGCTAGGGCGAAGGACCGAGCCTGTCACTCTGTGTGGGTGTCAGGCTGACATAAATCGCAGAGCCTTGGCCATGACCCCATATGATATTTGTTTCAAATTGGGAAACCTCACGTTGTGTATAACATATCCGACACTACACCACTGATTTGGAGAATAATACACGGCATGGCTGTGACTAAGAAGAAACTCGCCGAATCCCGGGATCGAATGCGAGGCCATCAAAATACCTGTCAGTGTTTCGAAGTTTCAGCGAGTTTCGACCACTTGTCAATGTCGCCTCGGCTTGTTACTCGGCTCTGCATTTCGGCTTCCGGCGGGTCTTCTTTACCAGGTTTACCAGCGCGTTCAGTTCTATCTTGAAAATGTTGGCCCTTATCGTTGCAACCGAAATTCAGCTATTTCTGAACGAAAATCATGTTCGCTTCCCACGCCGGGTACACGAAGCGGATGTAAACATCGCGACGCGCCACCTGGCGATTATTTTAACGGAATTTTAAATACAGAGTTGCCCGCTCTGAGCTCAATGAGCCAAGCATTTGCCGACGTCACACATCAGTCAAAATGGCGCGACTTACGAACTTTGATGGAAAAGGTGTTCAATTTTTTTTTATTAATAAACCACTGACGTTAAAAATGTGATTACCGTTCAAAATAGTTTGTTTTTATTAACTCTTTCACGTGCATAGCATGTAACTTTTCCCTTTTGGTTCCCTTTAATAAGGTGATTGTTCATGCTATTTATTGTACTCCTGTTTTATGACATATTGTGAATAAAATATCACTACAACTATTCCTAATTATAATTAATAATAATGCATTTTACTTCTAGAAATTTAAGCATTACTAAGAATTGTGTATTTGTTATTTCTAGTATATGTATTTAAATGCTTGGCATGGATATACAATAATTCTATGTGTTTGATTAATTATTGTAGTTATTACATGCACTTTGAATTGTTTTATTTCAGAAATCTCGCACCTGAAAGTTACACACATTACGTGTATGCATTATTACAAGCTTCATCTGGCTGAAGATGACACAGCAACATATCTACGCTGTCTAAAGATACAGTTCCTGTGAACATGACATGTACACTGCAGTGTTAATAGACAAAAACACAGCATTATTGCATTGCCTGAACAAAACTATCTGTCAGTTAACTGTGAAGGTACATAGCCTACAAAGTCGTCAATATATCATAGGCATCATCTGCATACACTAAATAATTTTACACAATTTATCTCGCTGAATGTGACACATAATACACATTGAATAATACAGACATCACTTTACAACTTAATTACAAAGCACTGGAATTAGATGGTTTCTGTACGACACAGGACACACTGGATTATGAACATTCCTGTGTAGATCTTGCAGAATATTGTGAATATTGCAAAAAGACAGTATTGTGAGGTGGAGTAATGTGAGCAGCTTCTTCATCGTGCACTTTATCCCTATGGAGGGTAACCCAGAAAGCAGCATTTGGCACACGAGATGTTGGAGTCGGTGACGAAACACTGTTAACATTTATAAACATTACTTCATCAAGTTCATGTTGAAATGCAGAATATTATGAAATGGTAAACATTTATTACTGGTCTCTACTGAGCCTGCAGTATTTGTCCAACCTGTAAACACACGGTCACCCATAAACAAGTGAAGTATGACAACTGTGCTTCATTGTCATGCATTAATCTGTTGAGTTTGTTATTTAGATAATATTTATTAATAAAGTTATTATTTAATGACATGTATTTATTGATGGTTGATCATAATGTTTCATATGGTTCTAAACATTGCATAAATTATATTTACTTCATAATTATTTACTGCTGGCTTTCATCAAAACATAACCCTTTGCCGAGTTAGCATGCTAACATTAGCCAATTTTAACTTATTAATTAAGTTGGTGTTAATATGAAATTTCTGGCTAATGTATATTTACTACCGTAATTAATGTGGACATGTCTTAATAATTATGGACATTATGGCCGTTTATTCATGTGTATATACAAAGTACGGCTGCTAATTATATATTGATTTATTCATTAATTTATTATTAATGATTTTTTATTACATAATTATTTAATTTATATCTCTTACCATAAGTAAGGTGGTTTTACAAATTTCATGTTTATATAATATAAACATATTCATGGACATTGTGGCATTTTACAAAAAAGTTTCTGTCTGTTGAGGTTGCCTGCTAATTATCACCTATTAACTAATTTATTATTACATGACTAGTTAATATATATTATATGCCAATTATCACCTATTAACTAATTTATTATTACATGACTAGTTAATATATATTTATTCTCGTAATAAATGTGGTTATGCACACTGCATAATAATATTATGTATAAATATCTTCATATTTATGGACTCGGCTGGTCTTAATTAGAATGTTTGGCCTGTTAACTTGGTGCACTACTTAACTAATATTAGCTAATTAACTGGATTAATTAGTATGAAAAAACATCAGTATTGAAAATTTATCACTCCATTCAATGTATTTTAAAATGTTGCAAACAATATTTTAATAGTTCTATAAATTACAACGTTATGCCATTTTAAAGTCACTTATTCGAATATTTATCAACAGAAACAAAAATGAGCTTATTTTACCATTATAAGAGATACACAAATTTAGCGCAATTTTTTCGTTTTTAAATTGCAATAATTTTGGATCTAATAAAGGTATCGTAATAAAATTAACAGTTACGTGATCTGTAACTTATTACCTTTCATTTAAGCCTAAATCCTGTGGTAATTTTTTTTGAAGTGCCTACAGCAGGGCTACCTACTATATTTTCCGTAACGATCATGGGGTGTGGAGGGGGAGGGTTGTCTCGGGACCATCTGTATACTGTTGGCCCTGGTCCTAAAGTCCATCTCGTGGCTGTAACTAAATCCCAAGTCATTCATTTTGATTAAAACTGATGAATTGTTTCCTTCCCTAGTCTGGGTTTGCCCCAACCACCGAAGCAGCCACGGTTTCATTTACTGATAAATTGCAACACGGACTAGTACTTCGTAGTTGCCAAGTTGGGTCGATGATTTTTTCGCGGCAACGCATTTTAGCCGTTTAAAATCGTCAATACTTCACTCAAAACAACTTTCCAAACAATGTATTTGCTAGGATTTTATTAAACATACGTGTCATGTAAGAGTTTATCCAAATGTCTTATTAAAACGATGTTTTCCTGCGGTCAACTGCGAAATTGCCGGCAACCAGCAGACAACCGGAAGTAACTTATACATCTTGTGCTAGGTTGACCTTGCTGCGCTACTCTAGCGGCCTTGAACCCGGAGACAGCAGTCCAGTGCATATAAGTCCGTGGTCAAATCAAAGTTAAACGAACTAGCCCCAGTTGCGTATCAGCGCCTCTAGCGACTAACGTGGATTTGTTTGCATGTTTTGCGAAAAACCCTTTTTTAAATCATCCTCAATTAGCTGTTTAAGTATGCTCCGAACCCACCTGCTTTTATAGTCTCGTCCCCCCGGATTTGTAATTGTTCATTTAACGTAGTGCCCCGGCCAATTGCTGAGATTTCACCATGTTACCCTAACTGGTTGTATACAAACTGGGTATTACCAAGAAAATTTGATTCGGATACATAAACCATTTATTTACAAAAAAAAAAAAACGTGCAATTATTTTTCCGGGGGTTTTTTTACGTAAGAAACTCTTAAGTAAAAGGAATTGCGCAACAGTATAAATCTTGCAGGTACTAGGGAATATCTTTCTAATTTTCCCGGCCAAAACTTTAATTAAAAAATTAAATTTAAAAAATTTTTGCACTTAGTCTTTATTCAGAAATAAAATCCATTTCTTATTGCCGAGCCGGCTCTGCAGATTTAATTCGTTTCTTATTATCAGAGCCCAGCCAAAATACAGTACTAGCGCACTGTGACGTAGGGGGGGGGGGGGTGGTGTGTGGTGTGTGTGTGTGTGTGTGTGTGTGTGTGTGTGTGTGTGTGTGTGTGTGTGTGTGTGTGTGTGTGTGTGTGTGTGTGTGTGTGTGTGTGTGTGTGTGTGTGTGTGTGTGTGTGTGTGTGTGTGTGTGTGTGTGTGTGTGTGTGTGTTTTCTAATTTTCCACAGTCACGCTTATTTCCATTCGTCGTTAAACAGACATCTTGCGGTGAGATCTCACGGTCTACTTTAGTCCTTTGCTCTGCCCACATATTGAAGTGGCGCCATCTACCGCAGTTATGTTCTTACAATAATCTAGTTTGCTTAAAAGATATGATCTATTTTGCTCTGTAAACAACGACGATGTTTGAAGTATTCAAATTCATACATGTTGTTAACAAACAAAACATTAAATATGGTAATTTATCCCAAAACGTACATCATGTCATCATGCCTACATCATGATTTTCAACTTTGGAGGTTTATGTGTGTAGGCCCTGCGCTGCAAGGCGTTACCTTATTGATTGCTCGCTTGCCTCGATTACCCCGGCTCCGCGAGGTGGCAGCACCTATAGCTACTCACTATTTCCTTCACGTCCTCGCCCTGAAATTCAACGTCTCTAAATACTGATATGCTTCGTCTCTCCATCTCGTTTATTCGTTTTTCATAATTTATCTTCCTCACCTGCAAGTCCTTCTCGTGAGTATTGAGTGCGTTCAGTGTTTTGTTCGTCACTTCGATGTTTGCGTTATTATCATGGTCGCATTGCACTCGTGACTATGTGAAAGCGTAGCCTCGATTACTCATATTCCCTTAAATCTGCCTGATTGATTTTTGCTCGGCCGATGTAACCACCAGGAGGGCTTTATCCCAGAATGGGGTAGACACGCTGATTTGTTCTCATGCCGAATTTTAAATAACAACTTAAATCAGGATACACTTTCATCAGATAATGCTATATTATAAAAACCATTAAAATTAAACTTATATGCACAAACAAACACATCGAGCAATATTTCTGACTGAATTGCCGCTGAATATTCACAGTTGCCACACAGCTCGCCAAAGCGTAGTGATACAGATTCTAACGGTGTTCTGTTTGTGTTCATGAATTGATTGTGAAAGGACTAAACGTACCTTCTGTCCAGACAAAACACATGTTGGAAGACAACACACTAACATTCGACAATGCATAGAAAGAGGCTGTGGTTGGAGAAGTATCAGCTAACTGCTCAGCCGAGTTCAATGACTCATCGTTGGGGAACGGTAACCAGGTTGGAAGTGTAGTATATTTCGGCGTGGTATTACGGACAGCGCATAATATTCTTAGACACTAACGAACGTGTGTATATGTGCGCTTGCTTGCGTATGAGTGAATGTGTGTATGTGTGCAAGCCTGTATGTGTGCATGCGTGTCAGCGTGATGTGTGTTTGCAGGTGTATGTGTGTTCCTTGTCTTAACATTGCCGACCAGTCGGTTAATCGCATCTGGTGTCATTACGTATTGCTGTGTTTGCCAAATGTTTCACTTTCTTGTTATCTTACAGTAGGAATCGGTACCTGTATATATGGATATGTCTGACGTATGTGACATTCTGACGTTCGCTAATTGAGTTAAATGTAAACCTGCTATAAGTGTTTTAAACACGTCACAACTACCAATATGAATGGATGCAAACTTGTATTAATTCATAACGTAATGTGTCGCCTTGAAGACAGTCCTCACATACTAGGCATCAGCAATGGTAACCCGCTTCGTTTTCATACATCCTAACACCACAGTTCGCTTCAATGCGACATACCATGTCTTTATGAATTACGAAAGGACGTAGATTTCAGGAAGCATTTTCGTCCAATTCTTTGTTTGTTGCGAGCATAGCTGACTGTAACCTTTCGTTTGTCGAATCGCAACTGTTTTCAATTGATTCTGTTCTTGATTCTCCTCACGTTATGTTCGCTTCACTTGGCGCAGGTGTTACTGCGATCGTCGATGTAACTCCGCGTTTGGATGACACCTGAAATCAAATCATCATAAGATTCCGCAAAAAATTCGAGTCGTGTGTTAACAACATTTAATTAGTAATATTATGGTGGTATGGGGGAGAGATTTGAGACTGAACCATTTGACGGTGCTTTAGTAAAAGATCAAAACACCGCCTTTCGCCAACGTAAAATAAATTACTAAATAACCTTGTGTGTTAGTATAACACATTTGCAAGCAGCCTTTACATTGAGTTGTGTATGTCACTCGTTATGTTTATGAAAGGAACACTGCCATATATGGAATGACAGGGACGGATTTATGTAATCAAGCAGCGTGGGATTATTTTCACTACCCCACTAAATATTTAGAAAGACCAGGGCGCGTTGCATTTCGTAACTATCGCATTTGATATTCATTGCGTATATCATAGAAATTAAAAATCTGCTTCTCTACGAGTTCGAAAATCAAAACGATGTTAGCGAATACATTTGGTTAACGTAAATAATGAACGTATGCCATGTTATATGTTAGGAATCACCCATGGTTCGATAGAACCTTGGGCTGGCGTGTCCCGGGGCACGCGGCGTATCTTTCTCTTTTAGTCACGGGCCCCGTTTGGCGATCTATCTGCCATATAACGTTAGTACACAGACGAAGTTGTCAATTGCGTCATCTTACCAGGGTGAACTTTAGTCGGACTTGAGGCGCTCCTTTTCAGCCAGGTACGCTCTTATGTGGTTCAGGCCATCCACTGACGCGTGACGTTTTTCTCTCACCTGGCCATTGACGGGCGGCCACCAGTCCTCCCACCATTCCTCCCCGCTCACCTGGATAACAACAAAACAACGTTGCTATTGTCACAATTGGTGTTCGTCGATGCAGTTATTGTCGACGTTGCTGCTGTGGTCCCCGTTGTCGATATTGTCGTTTATCTTCACTGTCGTTATGGTTGCTGTGGTGGTTGTTGTTTTCCTACTTGTCATTGTTGTCGTCGTCAGTGTTGTACATGTTGGCACACTGTTCGTATTGTCGTTGCTGTCGCTATTTAATGTATTGTAGGTGTTGTTGTCAGTCGTGATGCTGCTAAAGATTCAGTAACTAGATCGTAAGACCCTCAACGATTTTGCACTAATGACAATAATGTGTAAACACACCAAGATCGGAATAAGAAACAAGTACACATAGCTGCAGATGTATGACAATGTCAACATACGAAAGTGCGTGTTGTCTTACCTCGAATACGAAGGCACACATCAGACAAACCACCAGCAAGGCTCGAAGTGTCGTCATCTTGGAAGATCTACCAAACAACTCTGCGAAAACCAGCAAATAATATTTTCTTTATCGGCTGTTTCGTTTGTTTTATTTCTCTCTCTCGTTTATCAGTATTCGAGTAGAAAACGTGATTCTTAATATTTTACTGTGTATGCTATTCCTCACTGATGGACACAAGGGATAGAAGACACGTTGTCATGGCACATTTACGAACCAGTTAATCCTGTTGTGGAATACAGATAAATACATATATTTGGTCACATTGTCCCATGTGCAAGTGTATTATCAATGGCGTGCAAAGTATAACAACTGTAATGATATTGTTATAATAATGTCATACACCGATACGCAAGGTTGTTTAGTAATTTATTTTACGTTGGCGAAAGGCGGTGTTTTGATCTTTTACTAAAGCACCGTCAAATGGTTCAGTCTCAAATATCTCCCGCATACCACCCATGCACACAGTTACACATACACACACGCACACGTACACACGCACTTTCCACACACACAGATCATATACATACAATATATATATATATATATATATATATATATATATATATATATATATATATATATATATATATATATGTTATATATTATATATATATATATATATAATATATTATATATATATATATTATATATATATATATATATATATATATATATATATATATATATATATATATATATATGATTAATATGAACAAACACAAATTGTTGGCATCAGTGACTTCCATTGAGACATATATTCGCTATCACGGGAGCCACCGTAGAGCTAACAGAATTACCTACTAACAGATCTTGTTGACCTTTCAAACAGTGACGCTATTTTTCTTAGAGCAAGTGTTAATTGTATTTACTATTTTATTAATATGAATACATATACCTAATTAACTAATTAGTGTTCGTTAGTCAGATTAAATACATATCATATACTTTGTCAAAACCGTTCACGTAGCCGTAGCGTAATGTTCTAGACTGGGTCGTTCACCAACGTGCGTCTCTAACTACATAGGCTCTTTTACAGTGTACTCGTCGGGAAGGTCACGCAAATATTCATCTTTGGAATGCCATAAAGCCGTCCAACTTGGTGCAATTTAAACTTTGGTTTATTCAATGTGACCTTATAATACGCATAGAAAGAGCGTTCAATTGCTACTTCACTGACATTTCCATAGTTTGACATTTATTAATCAAGCACGCCAACCGGTACAAAATGTCAAATGGACACCATTTCATTGACATGTCCACCAAGACGCAGTGACAAGCAGTGACCTTCACATGGACGAAATAGTGTACATTACAGGACATAAATAACATCACGTCAAGAGGTGGGGTAGCCAGAGGATGTGATCGGTCACCCCCGGCGATGTCACGCTCACAGGGCACAGGTGAGTTTGTTCACTCGAGTGCAGCGGCCCTTTGTGGCTGGTGACAGGCGACACAAAGGGTGATGTATCATGGCGCATGGACGCCGCGCCCCGTGTTTGCAGCGTGTGTTGACGAATCTAAAGGTCTAGGCTGATGATGGTGTGTGTGTGTGTGTGTGTGTGTGTGTGTGTGTGTGTGTGTGTGTGTGTGTGTGTGTGTGTGTGTGTGTTGTGTTTGTGTTGTGTGTGTGTGTGTGTGTGTGTGTGTGTGTGTGTGTGTGTGTGTGTGTGTGTGTATATATATAACATTGATAATAATAATAACAGTTAATAGAAATAATAACAATAGCAATGACAATAACATAACAATAACAACAATATTGTATTTGCTTTTAATTAATTAATTTACCAATTTGGAATGTTGCTGTAATTTCATTTAATTCACCTGATAAATATGTGTAATTTAGTAATTTATTTAATTGGGATTAATTGAATAACAAAATATTTGTGTAGTTGATGGAGACGATACATGGTATGAGGCAGGTTGAGTCAAATAAATGTGTATTTGTGCGATTGACTATCTGGTTATACAATTATAATCCTTCCAACAGATGTATCCGAACAAAAAAAATTATTGGCAAGATACGCACAATAGCAAGGAAAGACTAATTAATACATTTGACCGTTTAATTTTTTTATTACAATCCCTTAATCGTGAACATTTTCGTATACATATTGAAGACGTAGATATGTTTGTGCAAGGAGACATATTTCTTACCCCTTACGCGCATGTGCACCATCGTATATGTCCTAGCAACAAATGAAATGTGGCACTGAAAGTACAACATAAACTAAAAACAAACCTGTAACCTTTCACGTACCTATATTAACAGCAAGCAATAAACGAAACTATCGGAAAGTTCATCAAAAGTTCGACTTTAATATATAACGCCTCATACTGAGGAACTTTATATTGGCAAGATACACACAATAAGTACACTCTCTCAACTTAGTGTACTTAAGATAACTGCCCAAACAACTTGATATATAACAGTGACCTTTAGTTTACGCACGACTCGAAAATAAACTATCCATAGCCGTGGCCTTGAACATTTATTTGGACATAACAGATGGGATTTCATACATATGAATGCAGAGCAGCTTACATCCGTAGATATTTTACGATATTTTTCACAAAAACAAATTTGCAGCTTTTCCGACATGCTGTGTGTGTGTGTGTGTGTGTGTGTGTGTGTGTGTGTGTGTGTGTGTGTTGTGTGTGTGTTGTGTGTTTGTGTGTGTGTGTGTGTGTGTGTGTGTGTGTGTGTGTGTGTGTGTGTGTGTGTGTTGTTGTGTGTGTGTGTGTGTGTGTGTGTTTGTGTGTGTGTGTGTGTGTGTGTGTGTGTGTGTGTGTGTGTGTGTGTGGTGTGTGTGTGTGTGTGTGTGTGTGTGTGTGTGTGTGTGTGTGTGTGTGTGTTGTGTGTGTGTGTGTGTGTGTGTGTGCGTGGTGCGTGTGTGTGTGTCTGTGTGTGAGTGTGTGTGTGTGTGTGTGTTGTGTGTGTGTGTGTTTGTGTGTGTGTGTGTGTGGTGGGCGTGTGTGTGTGCGTGCGGCGTGTGTGTGTGCGTGCGTGAATGTGTGTGTGCGTGCATGTAGCGAGGTGATTATTCCCTCACTCTTATTGATCACATCTAGCTGTATTGATAAACTATTGTGCGTGTCGAGTTATTCTCGTCCGCTGCAAGCTACACACAAACTCATTTCGTTAAATGGAAACCTCCTAAGCTCGTTTTAAACTGGTGACATCTATCAAACAGGAATCACTACATGCCTTTCATAAGTATACAGTGTCTTCAATAAAGAAATGATTAATGATTGGTCGTTATACTTATGAGGTAATATGCTTCGCTTTCATACGTCGTTTTCGTCTCATTCGCGTTACTGTGACCCTGTACCACGTAATGGCGGCTGTCATCTTGGCCTACACGACTAGGTCAAGTGAGTGTGGAAAGTCATTATTAAATCTTAGTATATGCAAAGTTGTTGACTATACGCTTAAAACGAAAAGAATATAATAAATGTATATTATTCATTCGTGCTATGTTTGTTTTGGCAAATCACATTCTATTCATCACAAATTCTATTCAATATATTGTACGACGACATTTACAGGTTGCTAATAAACATAAATTCACTGAAATTTTCGCCGAGTGCAACTGCGAACTGACATTTATTCAAAGAAATATAGTACACTCCTCTATCATGTCATTAATTTCGTCGGCAGGCGGGTGGGCGGCCAAACGGCCGGGCGGACGACCGGGCGAAGAGTTTGATAGAGCGAGCAAGCGAGTGAATGAATCAGTGAATGAGTGAGTGAGTGAGTAAGTGGGTGAGTGAGTGATTAATTAAGTGATTGATTGATTGATTGATTGAATTGATTGATTGATTGATTGATTGATTGATTGATTGATTGATTGAGTGAGTGAGTAGTGGTGAGTGAGTGAGTGAGTGAGTGAGTGCACGGGCGTCGATCGGTGGGGGACGGGGGGACGCGTCCCCCCACTTTTCAGCGTGGGGGGACAGCATAGGAATTGTCCCCCCACTTTTCAGCTCAGAAAAATTGCGTGGCATATAGCGTGACTCACCACTCCTCTCTCTTAAAAGCCGCTACACAGGTCTAGCTAGACTATAAACTCGCGATATGAAGTTCCGACCATGCACCCATTAAAAAATCTACTAGATAAATTGCTTGTCTGGCCACACCGCGCAACTTGATCTTACTTTAGTAAATAACCATCATACCGTACTGCGCCGTTGCCGGGCTCTATCAGTTTGCAACCTTGTGTTGATATTATTTATAGGCTCTAGCACGGGCGTCGATCGGTGGGGGACCGCTTTTCAGCGGTCCCCCCCGCTTTTCAGCGTGGGGGACAGCATACGAATTGTCCCCCCCTTTCAGTTCAGAAAAATTGCGTGGCATGTAGCGTGACTCACCACTCCTCTCTCTTAAAAACCGCTACATAGGACTAGTAGCTAGACAATAAACTCGCGATATGAAGTTCCGACCACTCATTAGAAAATCGACTGGTCACAGCGCGCAACTTGATCTTACTTCAGTAAATAATCATCATGCACATTCTGGCGGGAAAATTGGCGGATGTAGAGGTTTGAAATTGGTGGTGTATAACATTTGAAAAACAAGCGGAAATATTGATTGATAAGTATTATTCTTGTGTTAAGGTTATTCATAAAGTGGTACTGGACATATATTGAGTAGTAGTTTTGGTTAAAGTTTGTTAGTTAACAGTATTTTTGAACAGATTAGTATAGTGGGTGATAATAGGGTAATCTAGGCTTCGACAAATTGTAAACAAGATTGAGCAAATCTCTTTATTTGATATAGTATATAAGAGATAAAGCAATAAGAGTAACAACTACATATGTAAGATAAAACTGTGAATAGGTATCATTGTTATTAAAAATAAACAAGCGTTTTAGTAGGAAACCCTTGTTTGTTTATATAGGTAGTGTCCAACGTTTCCGCTAGGGTAACGGTACCAGTACAGACTAAACTTATTGTTCATGGTAGCATAGGTAGTAAGTTGTTTATAACATAAAGTGTGCTGCAGTTGCTGTACACAATAAACAAACAGTCTTTCTAAAGACTAAGTTGGTTTAAACTAAGAGTTGATTTTGACAAATCGTAATATGGCACCTGGCAAGCGGCAAGTGAAGGCAAGGAGGCACTTGGTGTGTAACCACTGCCACAGCTTGGTGGATTTTGCCGTATCGGGGTGCGGAAAAACTTGGTCAGAGACAACGGAGGAAGGGTTTACGTTCCAATGTTTAGGGTGTTGGAAAGTGGACTGTCTGACAGCAGAGTTAGCTAGGCTAACGGATATTGTGAAGGGGTGCAGAGTGGAGGGAGGGTGATTGCAAGGACAACAAATGGAGAAAGAACAACAGGAAACATGACATGCAGGAAGGTGACAGGGGAGAAAGTGACAGTAGAGAAGGAGGGAGGGACAAGGGGACAGGAGATGAGAGAAGTAGATGCGACAGGAGGTAAGACGAATGGAAGAAAGGAAGTGAGAGGTGATGTGACCAAACGGAAGTCAATAACAAGGACGATGACAGGAAGAAAAGAGACCGGAAAGAAAGGAACAACAGAGAAAGCGGCAGGGGGAAAAGTCAGCAACCAGGGAGATGCAAAACGGAGGAGCTACTCTGAAGCAGTGATCGAGGGGGCATTGAGAACAGAAAGGATATTTATGGGAGACTCCATTTTGCGAAAGACAGACAGGACTTTAAGCAAAGGAGAAGACGTTGTTGTTTGTCTTCCGGGGGCTAGGATAGAGCATGTGACTGAACGGGTAGAGAACGTATTGGGGCATGGCCAAGGGGGGTCTATATTAGTACATGTAGGGACGAACAATGCAGACAGGGATGGAACAACCAGGATAGTAAAGAGATACAGAGAGTTGGTAGAGACACTGAAGAAGACGAGAGTTGAACAGATCATACTCTCAGGAATCTTGCCAGTGATGAGGGGAAGGGGAACAACATTTAGAAATTGCAAGAGGATGGCAATTAACGGACTATTAGAGCAGATGTGTGAAGAAGAATGAGTTGGATTTGTACATTTGTGGGGATATTTTGTTGGTAAAGAAGACATATTTATGAGAGATGGCCTCCATCTAATCGGAAACGGCGCAGCAGTGTTCTCCGAGAACCTTCTTCGATCGATGAATTTTATTCCTAAACATCAATTACAGATACTTAAAAAGTATTTAAATATTTTCAAATACAAATGTATTTGCCCCCATGTTTGAGGATTGGATACCGCACTATATAAGAACTGTGTTGACAGGTGACATATGAAAATGGAGGTAACTCAATCTATTATCATTGTAGAATACATGTTGTGTTTTTATAAAATCATTGGAACGGTTTTTTAGTTCTGACATAGTGGACAACTGGGCATGCTACTCGAAATGTTCTAGAATGATCCTAAATCAGTTACTGTTAAACATTAATTGTTGGGTATATTTCTACTATAGAATAATGTGTGGTGTTTTCATTGTATGAAATATCATTTGTATTATATAAATGTTGTATCATGTTAGTTTGCTTGGTGTTCTGGTTGCTCTAATGTTATTTTCATTGTCAATAAATTGTGAGCAACACATTTCACTGTTTATAATACATGAACATATACTTACATTTTTGTTGGCAGATACATGTGAAAGTTGTCTAACCGGTTACATTTGGAAGCACTGTCTGCTCCAAACACAGAATATAAAATCCATGGCCATTTGTAATATATCATGGCACATCTGAAACAGAACCAGATGTTTAAATTAGTTTTTCATGAATTAGAAATATTAGTAGCACAATGTGGAACCTGACGGCTACTATTATGGTTACCTCGCCACTATTATGGTTACCTCGACAACAAAGTTACATTGCAATTAAGATCACCGCAGAATATACATAAATATATCCACATATGTTATAGTTTAGAATATTTGTTCTGCTAGTTGTGTTACTTTTACCCAGTTCAAATTGTTATATTTAATAGAGACATTCCACTGTACATATATTTCAGCTAAAAAACAACTATTATTCAGCATGAAGTCGATTTCATAAAGAACATGGGTGGTGATTTTCTTTTTTATTTAGCCCTCCAGAATTATGCTCCAAACTTTCCCTTTAAATATACCACGCCTATTAAAAGAACAATCAATATTGACACCACATAGTTAGATAATTAATCTTTCCCCTATATGGCTATAGTTCGATCTACTGGTGTGTTCTATTTATATCTATGATTGACACACATCTGTTTCATAGCCGCACATGTCATGCTATATCAATAATACAAAAGCATGCCACAGTCGCTACTGTTAATATAATAATGTCCAGTATTTGAAAAACAACAATTAATCTGCATTTTTGTCACAGTTGTGGACAATTTGGAAATTGATTCCTGAAAACAGTTTTAAGCTAGGGCGAAGGACCGAGCCTGTCACTCTGTGTGGGTGTCACGCTGACATAAATCGCAGAGCCATGACCCCATATGATATTTGTTTCAAATTGGGAAACCTCACGTTGTGTATAACATATCCGACACTACACCACTGATTTGGAGAATAATACATGGCATGGCTGTGACTAAGAAGAAACTCGCCGAATCCCGGGATCGAATGCGAGGCCATCAAAATACCTGTCAGTGTTTCGAAGTTTCAGCGAGTTTCGACCACTTGTCAATGTCGCCTCGGCTTGTTACTCGCCTCTGCATTTCGGCTTCCGGCGGGTCTTGTTTACCAGCGCGTTCAGTTCTATCTTGAAAATGTTGGCCCTTATCGTTGCAACCGAAATTCAGCTATTTCTGAACGAAAATCATGTTCGCTTCACACGCCGGGTACACGAAGCGGGTGTAAACATCGCGACGCGCCATCTGGCGATTATTTTAACGGAATTTTAAATACAGAGTTGCCCGCTCTGTCTCTCAATGAGCCAAGCATTTGCCGACGTCACACATCAGTCAAAATGGCGCGACTTACGAACTTTGATGGAAAAGGTGTTCAATTTTTTTTATTAATAAACCACTGACGTTAAAAATGTGATTACCGTTCAAAATAGTTTGTTTTTATTAACTCTTTCACGTGCATAGCATGTAACTTTTCCCTTTTGGGTCCCTTTAATGCACTGTATAGCTAATAGATATACTATGATTGTTAGTAAGCAACTTTTCACATACTTCCACGAAAGGATTCCTGCCGAAAAAACAGGTTAGAGATGATGAAGTTGGCGTGTCCGCCGGCGGAAAGTTCGACAAGAGTCTGCGGTGGTCACTTTCAAACGCCGATTGCAAGCCTAATTACAAACGTGACGAGCACAAAGAGACACTGAACATAAAAACATAAGTCTCGATCAAAGCCACAGGTGCATCTTTGGCCGATTTGTTTGCATATAAGTACGCAGCGACAAAGTAATGTTTGGTGAACTGAGAGGGAAAACCGGACACGATTTCCTTATTTGGAAGGTGAAGCGGCGCGTAGGAAATTACATGCCGAAACCAGCTTGTTGTTGCCAAGCCGACTCGGCACTTACGAGTACCAACGTGTATCGTTACGACTACAATTTAGTTCCACAGTTGTATTTCATCGTCTGTATAATATACGAATGTGACCTAAGCAAAGTTTAAATGTAATAAGAAATATGAATGTAATAAAGTAAAAATATGTGTGGATAGTATTATTTAATGTGAAATAAAGATTGTTTATATAATCCACGGATTTAGGTCAACAGTTCGCCGGCGAGCTGTACCTAGACCTAGGCATAGCAACCAACGCCGGTTCGTTGGTTGCTAAAAATAGCTCGAGTCTCTAGGTACAAGTAAACTTTTTGTTTCTGACATAGACAGTCGCCGGTGGTGGAATAACCTTCTTCAAGATAATGACATAACAAGAAATGACAGCTACGACCATACATGCGTATGACGTTTGTTTTAAACAATACTCGTCGTCATATGCAAATTAGAGTGACTCGCTAATTTGTCAACAACAGTCAAGAACTGTCAGTCATATTACAGGCATTACTTGGAATTAATTAACAGAAACAGCAAAATACAAATTTATGTTATTATTTAAATTAGACTGTTAACTGCATTCAATAAAACACTACCGTATATAATATAATTGGTTATAGGCATAATAGTAATAACCAGGTTGACACATGCTCTTAAATTTAAATAAGTTGATTTAACCCATAAATCAACCGATTTAAATCATTCAAGAAAAAAACCTCTGGTTTTATTAATTGCTGATTTATAAAGGGAAGATCTTATTTAGCGCAGTAACCAATCCTCAGGATTGCTGAAAGCGCTTTACACTTTATTTCCCTGACAGACCTGTTCAATCAGATATACCATCTCAACTTCTCTGGGAAGCATCCAGCGATATGCTATAATTAATGCGCGAAAGCTACTCGTACACATATCCACCACTATCTATAGCCATGCAGGTACTCATTTTTACAATGGAGCAATGTAGAGTGAAAAACAATTGCCCAAGGTTTTAACATCACAGCAGAGAATTGGAGACATAGCTGTTGACTTATGAATACTGTCTGTTACTGCTTACAAGTTAATCTTGGCCATTACATGAGGACACTGTTTTTTGACATTATGCAAGCTGAGGATGTGCTGTTTATATGCATTTTATCATCGAAGCCAGAGACCAGAACGAAAAGTAGGAAACGGCGAGAAGCAGCCATGCAGGTTAGTAAAATATTATTGTCATTATGAGTATGGTATCATTTATTTGTTTCTGGTAACATCTGTACATGTGTGCATCGCACAACTTTCTATGAAATAATGAGTATAACAACAATAAAACATGCTACAGAATCAATCACACTTAACATAGTGTCACTATTAAGTATGTTAATGTGTCTATCCAATGACATTGCCCATCATAACCCAAGTCAATTGGCAATATTACCTGGGAACACATTTAGTATTTTTATTTAGGCATATTAAGAGTGTCATCATAAAATATCCGTAGAATATTTTATAACTTCATGTATGCCCCTGCTGTTATTGCTGTAGAATATGCATGGTCAAAATATACAATACACAATCAATCTTTTACAAGCAATTGTTTTGACATACATAATAAGTCACTAGTGTCCGATATTTAAAAACTGACAGATTAATAAATTTCTAAATAACCGACAACGTTTTTTTATCCCCCAAAACATTATGTACCCAAATGTGGATCTCACCTTTAAGAATTTGCAGTTTTGCTTTGCAAATGACAAACAAGCACACATTTGTTTTAGTTGGGGGTCAGAATAGTCTCCTGACAGCAGGTAGTAATATCACTGATCCCGTGATTAAAATTAATAGTTACATGAGTGAAAAACATTTAGAACCTTACATTGGCCCATAGCCTGCATTGTTACCTGCAAGGGTTGTAAACATCATGATCAAAGTACAACAGAGGACTGCTGTTACTAATTGCAGTTAACAGCCTAGTGCAAATTAGGCAATAAGATCACAATCTTAGTAGTGTCCTGTGTTTCCTAGCAAGAGTGAAAAGACTATCCATACCCAATACAAACATCACTGCCTGGATGAAGCCCCATCATCTCTCTAGTGCACTTGCATTTCTTACCAGTTCACAGTCATAATTTTATGTTAGGGCATGATGAAAAGACAAACCACTGCAACAGAGGTCAGCTTTAAATGTTGCTAACTTTGAGTGTTTAAATAAATCTTCAAATTTGTTGGTACTAATGGCTGTTGGAGAATTATTATCGACCAACATGACTAGTATATTGAATCGGAAATGAATAGTGTTACTGTGTATAACGAAATAAGACTATAAAATAAGAATATAAAGTAGGAAAATTATATTTTAATAAGGCATGTATTCTGCTTTCAATAGTACCGCAGACATCAGCATTGTTCAGTTAGTGCAGTTAGTGTTTGATAACTGGAAGGTGTCCATAATCACTTCCCAAAAGTATTTATTAGGAAAATGGCCAAGAAGTTTATTTAGAAAACCTTATACAATGCAATAAAAAAAAAAACTTATATATCTCGGAAAAGACTCAGTTGGGTAAACCCCCCACCCACAAATGAAACTTATGTATAAACCCCAATGTAAAAAATATTCTTAAATTAAAAACAAAATATTAGTATTTAGAATAAAGCTGACATTTGTATTTTTGGAAAATACAAGTATGACTTTGATTATGGCCAAATAGGTGTCTCTGATTGGAACAAGGAGGACATTGATTGCACCTAACTAACTTAAACATTTTATTTCCTTATATGTGCAAGTGGGCTTGTATAATTGGTTTACTATGTAATTTATGTGAGCTGCTTATGTAGGAGTGGGTTTTGTTTGTTTGTAATGATGTCTGAATGACTCAGAACACATACATATTAATTCAAATATGCCAGGAAGGTTAGTCATATAATGGAATCCGCACAAAATGCACCATTGAAAAGGTAATGTTCTATTTATTGCAGGAATGTTCCCTGGTTGAAACACAACACCCTGCTCAGCCCACTGTCCACTGGTCTCATTGAGACAGAGTTGACTAGTGACCCTGGCTAGCAGTAGCAGACAAGCCAGAAAGCAGATACCCAATACACAAAACTGATATGGGGGTCATTTCAAGGGATCTTCTCAAAAACCAAATCACCAGTATTACTTTGTGTTTTGGGGGCCCTTAGAATGATGCAATAAAATACAGATTTCTTGTGTACAGTAGCACCACCACATGCAACAGCCATGCAAAAGTAGATTTGTTTAACAATTGTGGAAAAATAGTCTGGGGGACCCTATGGGGCCTGTGGAATAATTCAATCAAATTTAGATTTCTCGTGCATAGTACGTTACAATATCCACAGATGCATCTACACAAAATTAGATCCTGAACACTTTCCGAAATGCCAATTATAAGTTGATTTATTCTGTGGTTTTTTATGACATAGGTACTGCAATGAGAAAACAAAAGATGACAAAACATTGTTATTTATATGTATATCACAGAAGATACATACCATCTTACATATGTATCATTCTTTCAGATGAAGGATTCACAAATACCAAGCACACCTTTCAAAGGATCCTGTGCACCAGATGACATTGTCCCTCATGGCAGTATGGATGTCACATTGCAAAGCCTTTAACTTGTAGTGTCAAACTCAAACAGAGCCAGTGATCATGTCGCCAATGCGATACTTTATCAATGCAGCAATTAATACAGATGATATTGTTGTTCCATTGAATATTCATCATGACCATGGGTATGCAAAGTTGTCGTCGCAGTCCTGCATGCCTTCTTCAACTGACCATGGCAGTCCAGTCAATGTGGATGACACTTCGGATGTCCCAGTCTCACTGTCTCCATCTTCAGATCATTCTGTCTGCAACAGTCAGAAGGAAAATTCTGAAGACAGTGATCCGGAATATGTGGTAGCGGATGACAGCGATATCACTGATGATGACTCAAGCAGTTCTGACACTAATGAGAAACAGAGAAAATGTTGTTGTTTACAACAACAAAAAACTAATTTCCCTTTTCTGCACCTGCAAAAAAACCAGGCTAGTATACTATGCCTGCTGCCTGTTGGAAGCATCCCATTGAACATGTGCAGTGATGATATGCAGCTAACCGATACATTCTGACATTTGATTTATAGTAAACAATCATTATCTTATAATGATTATTAGTAATTGGCAAAACTGTGTAATTCATCAATATCACATCATGAAGTCAGCGCATTGGTTGATTTGTTTGTGAAATACTTTAATAAAATTATCACAGCATTTCACAAACAATTAATTTTTATGTAAAATTGTTACAGCATTTTGCAAACACATGAATTTATGATTGTCATGATGTGGTCTTGATAACATATACACCCGCACATATCCAATATACTGTATACAATACATTAAAACTCCAATTCAATATTCTCATGTGAATTGCACAATGTCCTTATTACACATCTATTTATTATTCAGACTATATTATAAATTGCATGGCAGCACGCATATCTAAATAACATTATTTACATAAATTAAACAAATTGTATTAACATTTTAAAATGGAAATTAAATAATTATATTAAAAGGATGCACACATCATGTAACATCCTGTCAAAAAGAAAATAAGTTTGTAACAAAGATTTACGTTACGAATTCGAAGATAGAATGAATTTTTTATTTAATATGTGTCATTGTGTGGCCATACAAGTATAATTGCTCTGTTTAGGTTTGAATTGCAAAATAATTTTTCGATACCTGTTGAACTACATATTACTTACCTCGAACGAACGAGTCTGCACGCAAATCGCACATAGACAACAGACCGATATTCCCAACATTGTCATTGACAGATGTCTTCGTCAGTCATTGACATAGCTCATGCAGGCATCTGTCAGCACGGTCGAGCAACCCAGCTTTCTCCAGACAACATACAAATTCGATGTGCGTCGACATTGGGACGCAGTATCCACACAAACACCATGCCACATTCACATTGTTCCCAAAATCAAACATCCTCGATTCCATACAAATTGCGATCTTTTCTCGCCGTCTCGCCGACTCTCGGCGGGGTTTAATTGACGCCTCGCACCTCGGCTCGCACGCTGGGTTAAGCAAGAATTAATGGCTTTACGTGTGTCACTTGTGCTATAGATGCTTCTCTCACTTGTGCTACAAATGCTTCCTCTGTCGGATCCATTTTCTACTGTGATTTATCCAAGACCACTAGCAAATAGCGTAGCTCCTCGCTAACGTAAAACACTTCCGACATTTGTAAACAACAGAAAAATAGTCCGGACTGACCTTCCTTTCGGTAGGCCCGCCCCTTGAAGCCTGTCAAAATCTGCTCTCGGGAAGTGTCACGTTTCGAATTTTTTCATTGGTTAAAAATCTTCGGTATTTAATTTAACCTTTTTATTACGAATGCAAATAAATATTATTTGTTGACACATAGGACCCCTTTCGTGTATAATAAGGTACCATATCTTTGTTTTTGCGCAGAAATGTCTAATAACGAAGAAAACCGAAAGAAACAATCAACTTATTTAAATTTAAGAGCATGTGTCAACCTGGTTATTACTATTATGCCTATAACCAATTATATTATATACGGTAGTGTTTTATTGAATGCAGTTAACAGTCTAATTTAAATAATAACATAAATTTGTATTTTGCTGTTTCTGTTAATTAATTCCAAGTAATGCCTGTAATATGACTGACAGTTCTTGACTGTTGTTGACTAATTAGCGAGTCACTCTAATTTGCATATGACGACGAGTATTGTTTAAAACAAACGTCATACGCATGTATGGTCGTAGCTGTCATTTCTTGTTATGTCATTATCTTGAAGAAGGTTATTCCACCACCGGCGACTGTCTATGTCAGAAACAAAAAGTTTACTTGTACCTAGAGACTCGAGCTATTTTTAGCAACCAACGAACCGGCGTTGGTTGCTATGCATAGGTCTAGGTACAGCTCGCCGGCGAACTGTTGACCTAAATCCGTGGATTATATAAACAATCTTTATTTCACATTAAATAATACTATCCACACATATTTTTACTTTATTACATTCATATTTCTTATTACATTTAAACTTTGCTTAGGTCACATTCGTATATTATACAGACGATGAAATACAACTGTGGAACTAAATTGTAGTCGTAACGATACACGTTGGTACTCGTAAGTGCCGAGTCGGCTTGGCAACAACAAGCTGGTTTCGGCATGTAATTTCCTACGCGCCGCTTCACCTTCCAAATAAGGAAATCGTGTCCGGTTTTCCCTCTCAGTTCACCAAACATTACTTTGTCGCTGCGTACTTATATGCAAACAAATCGGCCAAAGATGCACCTGTGGCTTTGATCGAGACTTATGTTTTTATGTTCAGTGTCTCTTTGTGCTCGTCACGTTTGTAATTAGGCTTGCAATCGGCGTTTGAAAGTGACCACCGCAGACTCTTGTCGAACTTTCCGCCGGCGGACACGCCAACTTCATCATCTCTAACCTGTTTTTTCGGCAGGAATCCTTTCGTGGAAGTATGTGAAAAGTTGCTTACTAACAATCATAGTATATCTATTAGCTATACAGTGCATTAAATCAAAAGGGAAAAGTTACATGCTATGCACGTGAAAGAGTTAATAAAAACAAACTATTTTGAACGGTAATCACATTTTTAACGTCAGTGGTTTATTAATAAAAAAAATTGAACACCTTTTCCATCAAAGTTCGTAAGTCGCGCCATTTTGACTGATGTGTGACGTCGGCAAATGCTTGGCTCATTGAGAGACAGAGCGGGCAACTCTGTATTTAAAATTCCGTTAAAATAATCGCCAGATGGCGCGTCGCGATGTTTACATCCGCTTCGTGTACCCGGCGTGTGAAGCGAACATGATTTTCGTTCAGAAATAGCTGAATTTCGGTTGCAACGATAAGGGCCAACATTTTCAAGATAGAACTGAACGCGCTGGTAAACAAGACCCGCCGGAAGCCGAAATGCAGAGGCGAGTAACAAGCCGAGGCGACATTGACAAGTGGTCGAAACTCGCTGAAACTTCGAAACACTGACAGGTATTTTGATGGCCTCGCATTCGATCCCGGGATTCGGCGAGTTTCTTCTTAGTCACAGCCATGCCATGTATTATTCTCCAAATCAGTGGTGTAGTGTCGGATATGTTATACACAACGTGAGGTTTCCCAATTTGAAACAAATATCATATGGGGTCATGGCTCTGCGATTTATGTCAGCGTGACACCCACACAGAGTGACAGGCTCGGTCCTTCGCCCTAGCTTAAAACTGTTTTCAGGAATCAATTTCCAAATTGTCCACAACTGTGACAAAAATGCAGATTAATTGTTGTTTTTCAAATACTGGACATTATTATATTAACAGTAGCGACTGTGGCATGCTTTTGTATTATTGATATAGCATGACATGTGCGGCTATGAAACAGATGTGTGTCAATCATAGATATAAATAGAACACACCAGTAGATCGAACTATAGCCATATAGGGGAAAGATTAATTATCTAACTATGTGGTGTCAATATTGATTGTTCTTTTAATAGGCGTGGTATATTTAAAGGGAAAGTTTGGAGCATAATTCTGGAGGGCTAAATAAAAAAGAAAATCACCACCCATGTTCTTTATGAAATCGACTTCATGCTGAATAATAGTTGTTTTTTAGCTGAAATATATGTACAGTGGAATGTCTCTATTAAATATAACAATTTGAACTGGGTAAAAGTAACACAACTAGCAGAACAAATATTGTAAACTATAACATATGTGGATATATTTATGTATATTCTGCGGTGATCTTAATTGCAATGTAACTTTGTTGTCGATGTAACCATAATAGTGGCGAGGTAACCATAATAGTAGCTGTCAGGTTCCACATTGTGCTACTAATATTTCTTATTCATGAAAAACTCATTTAAACATCTGGTTCTGTTTCAGATGTGCCATGATATATTACAAATGGCCATGGATTTTATATTCTGTGTTTGGAGCAGACAGTGCTTCCAAATGTAACCAGTTAGACAACTTTCACATGTATCTGCCAACAAAAATGTAAGTATATGTTCATGTATTATAAACAGTGAAATGTGTTGCTCACAATTTATTGACAATGAAAATAACTTTAGAGCAACCAGAACACCAAGCAAACTAACATGATACAACATTTATATAATACAAATGATATTTCATACAATGAAAACACCACATTATTCTATAGTAGAAATATACCCAACAATTAATGTTTAACAGTAACTGATTTAGGATCATTCTAGAACATTTCGAGTAGCATGCCCAGTTGTCCACTATGTCAGAACTAAAAAAACGTTCCAATGATTTTATAAAAAACACAACATGTATTCTACAATGATAATAGATTGAGTTACCTCCATTTTCATATGTCACCTGTCAACACAGTTCTTATATAGTGCAGTATCCAATCCTCAAACATGGGGTCAAATACATTTGTATTTGAAAGAATTTAAATACTTTTTAAGTATCTGTAATTGATGTTTAGGAATAAAAAGTGTATCCTATCAAAAGAGTATTTGTATTTAAATAAATTTCAATGTATTTGACCCAATGTCTGCTCAGCATTGTTCTTGTCAAAGTGCTTTACACTTTACTCCCTGGCAGACCTACTCAATTAAACACCATCTCATGACTGTGGGAAGCATCCAGCCAAGCTGTAATTAATTAATCGAGACGGTTCGTGTACAAATATCCACCATTGTCTATAGCCAGTTACTTGTTTACACAGCTGAGTGAATTGGAGCAATGACGGGTGAACAGACTTGCCCAAGGTTCGACACAGCAGCACATGATTTCGTTCTCGTAGTTGAGAGTCTGAAGCCGAGTTCAAAGCTTTAAACCACTGCGCCACTATACATAGTTCATATATTTATTTAGGCCTTATTTTATTTCAGACGTCCAAGTCGGCCATATACAGAGAGTTTTACCTGCTGGATCCATGGCAGGTTTGGTCGAAGGGTACAAAGAGTCATACCAGTATACAAGCCATAAGATCGAACTTCTGTGCTCTCAGCGGAGAACAAGATATGGGATAAAACTCAGCACTTGTTGACTTCTGCCCTTGCGAATTATCAGTTGATTTGTAAATAAGCAGTTGGATTGACTATGAACAAATCAACTGACTCTTGGCACCAGCAGATCTTGTTTTATTAACTTGGGCATATATGTACCAAGGACTGCAATTCCGACATGGACGGTCATTGTGGGCAGCGGCCAGAGTTCTGACAAAGATGTAATTCACCATTCATTCTTTCTGTCTGCCATGGGCTGGTGCATCTGCAGGTAAACATACAGTTGTAGTGTCTTCCGAAGCTCCAATTAATTGCGTCTTGGTCAGAAAACAGCCATATTGTCAGGGTTCGCTAGGATGTGGCCGGACGTTCTTGCTAGAGCCATGGTTCTATCCCTATAAATAAACAGGACATGCTGTACTGCTAAATATTGACTGTTTGAATTTACTATGTTTTTGTATGAAAAAAGATCATTCAATGTGCGCCAAATAAGCAACATATATGTTACACTGTAATAGTGAACATTGTCCTTTACTTTGGTGCAGTGTGTTGGGAGTGGCAATATCATCAACCAGGACAGGATTAGGCTAGATACATTTATCAAGAAAGTGTAAGGATGGAACGGGTCATGGATAGAGTACAGAAGATTTCTGGCAGATGACATACTCTCATAAGATCTTAATTTGACAGCTGACAGGAGTGACAGATATTGAGCTGCATGCACTAGAACTGCATTCATATTATTGCACAGTGCTTGCACAGACAGATAGATAGAAGATAGCTGCTGTCTTCGTTGAATAGAGGTGGTTATATATATTACATAAACTAAGGTATGATAATTGATTGCATGATCACTTAGAGTTTACGCACTAGAGTTGACAGTGCTCAGTCATGCAATTTCCTAATGTTGGTAAACGTGGTATTGAATACATAATTGGTAAAAATAATACTGCGTCTTACAAACATTTCACTCCATCATGTTATTCCTCTCACAAAATGACCACAACAGCATTTATCGCTACATTCTTTGTGTCATGTTGTATCTTATATTAAGTGCTTTAATTTATATTATCCAATAAACACAAACGTTGGCAATTCAGAATATTAAACGAACAGGAATATCTATGACAATGTATATTGTTAACTGGCAAAATGTCATATTGACACATCACGCCAATGTGCATGGTGGATCATCTGACTTACTTGCTAAACTATTGGATTAAATTATTGTTGAATTAGGTTAGTGATTTGCATGACAACAGTGGTTGAGGATAGAGAATTCCACTCATTGTGGTAGGGAAGAAACTGGTTCCAAATGTTCACCGAGTGTTTACTTGAAGATCTAGTGTTGTATTGGATAGAGTGGTTTTGTGGGATATCTACAAGTCCACGTTCCAGCTAGTATATTATGCTAGTCTGTTAATGTTTCTTCTTGTTTGCTCAGTGTGTCCCCAATATTTCAAGAAACTCTACCAATAAAGGCAATATTGCAAATTTGCAAAGTGATTTTTTTACAGTACATAAGTTATGTCTCATCATAGCTAATTATTCATCCTTTACTGTAAGCCTGTAACATGTCCTAGTATCAATGTTGTATGAGTATCTGAACTGATACAGCACACATAATTTGTAATTTGTTCTCTCACTGAACAAATAACATGATTGAAAACAACATTCGCAATGCTATTTGTTAATGTTTGAATAATATATTTACTGAAAAATATAGCAGTTATGTTGACACTTTCAGAGCGGTCAACCTACAAATAGGAACTGCTTGCGTAGCTACGAAACTCGAAAGGCAATACTTTTGAAAACTTATTTAGAGAGTATTACGACGCCTATGATCTGGCTTGTATTCAGCTGTTTTTTAGTGTTGTAGTCATGTAGCTTTACCTTTTATGCCTCTGTTCATGCAAACGTGATACATACCATTCAAAGTAGGATAAAATAAAACTAATAATAATGAATAACAATACGCACAATATCGGACGACCTAACTCGCTTGGACCTAGTTAGCGGCTCCATGATCCCACTTACATATAACGTTAACTGTGGTGGACGTTTATGAACAATATCAGTATGTACATAAGTCATAACGACAGACATCGCAATGTGTCTAATGGTACAAGATTGAAATAATTTAGATACAGAAGACTTAATAATATTTACTAACCTTCTTGCGCGCTCTGACTTGGCTACGGCGACGGAAGGTTTCGACCGGTAACCCGTTTCGACGACTATCGTTGGTGATTAAATATCGCGCTAATATCGTTTGCACAGCTCCATACTTCAAAACTCGACGTCGCCGACGTTTCTGCGGATCTTGACCGACTATAAATTCGGTGAGAAACATCCTATTCGAAGCAACGTTCTTCGAACGGACGTCCTTCTTCGAAGTTCGCGTATCTTACAACATTGTGTTTACAACGGCGATATCATTAAAATACGTCATCGGACACATGACTCTAAGGCCGGTTCTGCGTGCTGAGTGGTCAGACCACGGTCAGACAGCAGGAAGAGGCGCGTCATGGACGCCTCTATGAAGCCGATGATTTCAGTAAAATTATCCACATCGTAATTATTTTACTAACGTTAAAAATGTGATTACCGTTCAGAATGGTTGCTTTGTACTAGCTCTTTCACGAACATAGCACGTAATAGTTCCCTTTTGGTTCCCTTTCAGTGATTGTGACAAGCATGCCGTCTACCGGAAAATAATTACAGCTTGTTACGTAATTTATCCAGAAGGTGGCGGCATTTAACGTTTCCCTGTATACGTCGAAAATGGATTCCGCGATATTTTTTAACAGTTTCTAATAAACAAGTAATGTACATTTATTAAACTCCCACAACATATGAATACTTCCTAACATACCTACACTAATTGTTATTGTTCCGGCATTTCGGCTTCGAAAAATATGTCTTCCTGATTTCAACGTTTTAGTCGTCATTAGCGTTTTTGATCACTCGGAAAGGTTGTAGATTTATTGTTGAGTATGTGACACAATTCGACATATCTTGGCCACCTAGACGCGATATAGCTTGATGAACCTTCGACTGTTGCAATTGGACTAGTTTATTCAGTTGTAGAGATGCGCATTATGCGCGTAATGTTTGGCAGTCCGAAACTACGGTATTGCTTTATATAACTATGTAATATTTTATAAGTTTGATAGTATTTTCATTAAAACATATTTGGGTACATCTACAGACATTGAAATGTTTACAACTTTTCACATATTATTGGGCCATTTTTGCACTTACATTTATCGTATATGGCAAACATTAGCTCAATACTTAAAAGCAATAATGTCTTAATTGATCGTATGAAATCATTTAAATGTTACTAATTCGTATTTATCAAAATTAATACTCCACTCCATGGTAGAATTGCAATATTAAGTGATTGTGACAAACATGCCGTGTACCGGAAAATAGTTACAGCTTGTTACGTAATTTATCCAGAAGGTGGTGGCAGCAAAGTTTCCCTGGATACGTCGAAAATGGATTCCGCGATATTTTTACAATTTCTAATAAACAAGTAATGTACATTTATTTAGCTCCCGCAACATATGAATACTTTCTAACATATCTACACTAATTGTTATTGTTCCGGCATGTCGGCTTTGAAGAATATGTCTTCTTGATTGCAACGTTTTAGTCGTCATTGGCGTTTTTGATCAATCGGAAAGGGTGTAGATTTATTGTTGAGTAGATAACAAAATTCGACACATCTTGGGCACCTAGACGCGATATAGGTTGATGTACCTTCGACTGTTGCAATTGGACTAGTTTATTCATTGGTAGAGATGCGCATTATGCGCATAATGTTTGGCAGTCCAAAACTACGGTATTGCTTTATATAACTATGTAATAGTATATCAGTTTGATAGTATTTTTCTATTAAAACACATTTGGGTATATTTACGAACATTGAAATGTTTATAACATGTCACATATGATCGGGCCATTAGCTCACTTACATTTATCCTATATGGCAAACATTTGCTCAGTACTTAAAAGCAATAACGTCTTAATTGATCGTATGACATCATTTAAATGTTACTAAATTATATTTATCAAAATTAATAATCAACTCCATGCTAGAATTGCAATATTAACTGATTGTGACAAAACTGCCGCCTCCCGGAAAATTGTTACGGCTAGTTACGTAATTTATCCAGAAGGTGGCGCATTTAACTTTTCCATGGATACGTCGAAAATGGATTCCGACATATTTTGTTGCAGCTTCTAATAAACAATAAGTGTCCATTTATTAAGCTTTCGCAACATATGAATACTTTCTAACATACGGTACATACCTACACTAATTGTTATTGTTCCGGCATGTCGGCTTCTAAAAATATGTCATTTTGATTGCAACGTTTTAGTCGTCATTGGCATTTTTGATCAATCGGAAAGGTTGTAGATTTATTGTTGGGTAGGTGACAAAATTCGACCTATATTGGCCACCTAGACGCGACATAGCTTGGTGTACCTTCGACTGTTGCAATTGGACTAGTTTATTCAGTGATAGAGATGAGCATTGTGCGCGTAATGTTTGGCAGTCCGAAACTACGGTATTGCTTTATATAACTATGTAATATTTTATCAGTTTGATAGTATTTATTATTAAAACACATTCGGGTACATCTACAAACATTGAAATGTTTACAACTTTTCACATATGATCGGGCCATTTTTACACTTACATTTATAGTATATGACAAACATTTGCTCAATACTTAAAAGCAATAATATCTTAATTGATCGTATGAAATCATTTAAATGTTACTAAATTGTATTTATCAAACTTAATAATGAACTCCATAGTAGAATTGCAATATTAAGTGATTGTGACAAACATGCCGTCTACCTTCGGCCTTCCTCCCTGCAACTGTGCGACGTGCACACCCACGTTACCCTAACGACTACCCGTTTGTGATTGGTTAGTAATTTTCGGCACACTCATTTGTGATTGGTTGGTAATTTTTGGCACACTAGTTAGTGATTGGTTGGCCTTTTCATTCAAGCAATGATAACATTATATTTCATTAAAGGTGTTGCTCCACCAAAACCGACCCAAAAGACCCACTTCCTCCCTTCCTCCGCAACAGCCAATCAAAAGCCTTCTTTCTCCGCAACAGCCAATCGCCGGGATCGCCTCTTGACTATTTTGTAAGTTTAAAAAATAAGACATATTTTTAGGGTATTAGCTGTAGACATATCCGTCAGATGGCTCCACATGTACTTTTACCTAGTTTGTAGTTCACCACCTATCCGCTAGAGGCCTTAACCTTTGATATTAAACTTTGACGTTGACATTTGATCTTGACATTTGACCTTCCTCCGGTCCGGTGGAATTCCAACAAGAAAGGCGTTGATCTGTACCTACTTTACTACTATCTTGTTTTCATTAATATTATCAATAGACTAAGACAACATCTTCATTGTTCTGAAGTTCCGATAAAAACTCTTTAGTCATGTCACTTGAATCTGCATCACAGAGGTGCTTCCCGAATCAGCACACTGGGTTACCTAACTGCAAAACTTAAGGAGAACGTCTTTACGTTTACAGTTTGTGCTTCTAGTTAAATAAAGGTGTCATCTGTACGTGTCGTCTGTCTGTCTACCTCTGTTTTTTCTCTCTTTAAGATACACACACATTCACATACACGTACACACACGTACACACACATGCACGCACGCACGCACGCACGCACGCACGCACGCACGCACGCACGCACGCACGCACGCACGCACACACACACACACACACACACACACACTTCACAGCGATTGCAACGGCATCAGTGGACGATGTCGCGATGATTATCTCAAAAAAAAGAGCAAGGATACGCACACTCACAAAACACGTGAATACACATACAGAGACTGAAATAGTGGCACTGAAACCTCAACACAAGTGTGTTCCAACAGTTTTCCAACGCAACCCGGGTGTGTTGTGGGGGTGTGACCTAGCACCATAGTGTATGTGAAGGAATCATGGTCGACAAATCTGGCAAAGTTTAAAAGAACAGGCCTCAAAAACCACCAGGAGCCAACTGAAAATTGGTGGGCCGAGGCTGGACGCGACATTAGACTGCAACAGTGACGACCTGGACAACGTGGCACACCGAATGGCCGTTGAATCGATGGGTGACTCACTATCGAATAGTTGCGTTCATCGTCACCTGTTTCGACTTACCGTTGACATTTCGTGAGCGTCGCCAACGCCACATTGGGCTCGTGCTGCCTTGGGCACGCATGTCCAAAATAGGGTAGTGTAGTGATCATATTATACACCCTACTAAAGGGCGGCGCTTGTTACCTTCAAGCCTAAAAGAAGTGTTTTACGGATTGTTATTGCATGCAGGAAAGCGTGGTGCAAATGGACTCGTGACAGGTTGGTGTGGGCGCCTACACCAAGGCACTCCAGTAGCCGTTCACAAAGCCACGTCAATGCACTCGTTGCGTCACGCATGGATGTAAGGCTTATACACCTTGTTTGTGGCATATTTTATTTTAGCTAGTTCTGATACTGTTTTCCAACCATTCGTGCTAAATGTAGGCTTCCTGATAGAGCAAACATCTAAAACGGCATTGCATGTTGTGAAGTTTTTAATTTATTGAATATAAAAAATATGTAAAAAACCACTATTCTTTGCAATACTATTTTCCTATTATTACAGTATACAACTGCAGTTAAGACCTATTTAATAAGTCGGCGAAAATATCAGTATTATTATGTATTTTTGAACAAATTGTTACATGACGCAATGTGACCGTGACACGTTTCGAATGGTACACATTGCTAAACCGAACAGGTCGGTACATAAACATTTAAATATAGTCAACATTAAACAATAAATGTCTATTCCAACAGTCAGTCGGTTGCGACTTTCCAAAGCAAGTGTCTTTTCCTTGGCGCCGAGAGCGATAATGCGCGTAGACCGCTTTCGTTGGTGTAAAGTATATCCTGAAATATCACACGGTCAGACAGTAAGTATATTTGAACGTGTGACAAATGCATGCACGTGGCGATTATTAATCTAAGTTGCTTATGATGACTTATACGGCTATGGATAGACAGAAGTCGTGATGATACACGGTGGAAAAAGTCTGCTAAAAAGAATGAAATGTACAGATGCTGTTTAGAAGTTGTAAGGATTGGTTATACCGCTATATAAGAACTTACCTTCAAACCCCTAGTTTTTTCCTCAGTCCAATCCAGTCACCATTCATGATGTCATTCCAGTAGTCAAATAAACCAAACTCTTCCTCTTTACTGTGTAACACAAATATAATAACGAGGTAAAATACACGTTTTGTTTACGGCGCTTCTGCAACTCAGGTTAATTTCTGACAATGTCTAAGGTGAAACCAATCTACGTACACAGTCGTTCTAACAGCTGGGTTGTTTGTGGGTCGAAATGTAACACTTTCATTGTCTCACTAAGGGGTGTTACTTCCGATAATGCAATAATCGCGCAATCGAGAGGAAGATCAGCGAGACGATGGAAGCCGAACTAGTCGGCAGAGGACTGCGCAAATTGACGTAAAATGTAACAGTGGAATGTACAGCAAAATGTATTTATTTGCATTGTGTTTGGACTGCCAATTTATTTTATATAACTGTGTCTTGCTTGTGCATATTAAAATCACTTTGATTTTTTAACATTTATTCTTCGTGCTGTTTGGTTACATTAAATTTCGCGCTATGCAGATGAACGCGTATCTACCTAGGACACTTTGCGTACATACCTAATGAACCGGTCTCCGAACAGATGAAAGTGACATGTTGCATATTACATATTATAAATTACATATTAAAAGGCCCCACCGGAGGATTAAAAAAATCCGTAAATACTATGTCATACATAATTCACAATTTTCGTGAAATTTACGAGTAAATAAATCACAGAAGGACAAAATAATGTTTTGAAAGTGATAAGTTTTTAAACGTCCCGCCATGTTTAGCACACGCGCAAAGTGATGACGTCACTGGTTCATAGCCAACACTGACGACGCTGTGGGGGCCGTTGGTTGGCACAGACGCTGCTTAGTCATTTCAGCTATCAAACACGAAAATGGTGCTCTGTGTTGCTTTTGCATGTACCAATTCAGATAAAGAGGCAAAGTTAGGGAAGAGTTTCTTCCGTGTGACTAACAAGGTGTCAGCCAGAAACAGGATAGTCTGAGGAAAGCATGGTTTGCTAGGCTTCGTCTGCAAAATCCGCCAAACGAATCAGAGAATGTCAAGACCATTTCGTAGAGAACGATTTTTTAGCGACATGCAATCTGCTTTTGGTTTTAAGAAACATAAACGTCAATTAAAGCCAGATGCAGTGCCGTCTGTTTTTATATTTACGAAGAAGCGTAAATTTCATTCAGTCATTAATATAGACGTTTGTACCGCGGTTACTTCATTGCTAAACGGATTCGCACTTGGAAATCAGTAGTAGTAGTAGTAGTAGTAGTAGAGTAGTGTAGTAGTAGTAGAGTAGTAGTAGTAGTAGTAGTAGTAGTAGTAGTAGTAGTAGTAGTAGTAGTAGCAGTAGTAGTAGTAGTAGTAGTAGTAGTAGTAGTAGTAGTAGTAGTAGTAGTAGTAGTAGTAGTAGTAGTAGTAGTAGTAGTAGTAGTAGTAGACAGCGTTGTAGACAGATACGAGAAGTATTACCAATTTTGAATTGTTTTGATATTTTCAATATTTATGATTTTATTTAATTTTTAAACCTTAAATTGGTGGTACTTTTTGTGAATAGGATTTGATTCCATTTCTTCTGCACAGTTTGCTCTG
>JAODUO010001319.1:0-15000 GCA_025642075.2 Ridgeia piscesae | reverse complement strand
AGTACCCGGATATGCGCCATTACAACAACATTATTTAATGTTGTTAACGTTACAACGATCGTTGGGTGGTCGTAGCTTTTCCCAGATTGATCAGATATGTACTAACTGTCATTTCATGTAAGTTACATATCACTGTTTGCCTACGTAACAACCATATTCGCGAGAATTCGTCGCGCTCTACCTTCGTCAACGAAGTTTATAAAGCTTATAGGTGAATTGCAAATCTAAAAAAAGGGCTTCATTTTAGGAGTTTACGCGCACGCGCACGCGCACGCGCACGCGCACGCGCACGCGCACGCGCACGCGCACGCGCACGCGCACGCGCACGCGCACGCGCACGCGCACGCGCACGCGCACGCGCACGCGCACGCGCACGCGCACGCGCACGCGCACGCGCACGCGCACGCGCACACACATTATATAATTTGGAACGCTATGCATATCCCCGTTACGATTACGCATGTAGGTCGTAGAGTTGCCAAACAGTGCAGTAATCGTTTACCCAAGGTCAAACAAGGTCACCATCAAACGATCAGTTTTATTAATTGGGCGCTTCTGAAAACTTATTCATTTTTAAATGGCTATTTCTGTTTTTTAAATATAATATGACAAAACAAGCCAGTTTACAACACGTTGCTGCATCGTAGAATGATAAGAGTGACGATAAGATCAAACAGTGTCACCCTTAAAATGACGAATATTCAAAGGGTTACGAAGCCGCGAACGAACATAGTAGAGTAACACTGATTACGTTTTTATTTCACGAATATGGAAAGTCATATACGGTATGAAATTTGCCCCCTGCGAAACGCGATTTGAAATGGCGCTGTGAGGTGAAGCAGTTTGTGTGGATCGATGTTCTAAACGAGTCACGGTAAATTTGTGAATGTTAGAAATTGTGCCATGGTTTAGACATTTTACTGTAAAATTTTAATTTTACAGCATGGCTTACAAATATGGGTAGAACAGATGTCTTTTGTGATTTGTGTAACGGATTTTACTCGAATAAACTATCTTGGCAATAGTTGGTTGATAAGAAATAGCAAATAATTATATTACACTAGGGGACCGTTTCACTAAGATAAAGTGCCCTTAACGAAAACCCATCTTTAAAGAGAATCGGACGAAAAATGTAAGAACTTTCAAAATGCGTTCCTCTAACCTTACCTTTGAGGAAATCGTAAGCTACGGAACACTTTATTAATCGATAATATATACAGTTGGTACAGTTTGGCAAAATCACACTTAATACTTGTCAAAAGGTGTATAAAATACGCCCCACCGATCATTTGTCAACAACTTATAATTTTTTACTCGCTGTGGGAATATTGAAATAAATCTTATAAAAGCTGCCGTCGTGTTATTGAGGAAACTATTTCGGTGCACACACTGTGCAACAAATTAGCGGAAGCGTCGCCGTTAAAACATGTTCAGGTTACAAGATTGCAGAGAGAGCCAACATTTTTAAAACTCAGATTCTGTCGTCGACTATAATAATATGAAGGTAACTGTATGCAGTTTAAATTAGAGCCATAGAGAGGCACTTATCGCGTATAATTCGTACCCACCTCAATTGTGCCATAGTGTTTAATTAGAATTTAGATTTTAGTAACTGTACATTTGCCTACATTCGATACCTCGCACTAACTCTCCTAAACATGAGAATTGACGAATCATGTTCAGTCAGCATTCCCAACCCAGGTATATTTAAATTTCACAAGCGCAGCGGTGCATGTGTTACTGCGCCGTGCACTGCCACATGGCATGAGCGATAAACAGTTTGTTTATGCCGACCGCGCAGTCTTTTATACCTCAGTGAGGTAAGCGTAAGGCTAAGGCCTAAGCCAGGCGCGCTGTTAATAAAATTTAAATATGCGTAAGATGATGTTAATTGATTGAATTAACAAAATAAAGTATCAAATGTTGGCAAAGATACAGTTATAATGGCAAAATTGATGTGGCTCCGAATTCTAAACAAGTGCCAAATTAGATTCACCCCAATTTTCCTCAAAAACCGTTTAATAAATATTACAACCTTGACCTTCGCAAAACCGTAAAATGCACTACATACGTCAACAGGTCAAGTCGTAAATGCCGTGTAGATAAGTCATAAATTACCACACTTTTAATTGCTAACCGCTTGAAGACTTATAGCTGAGGACAACTGGATATTTGCATGAAAGTGGACTTCAATTAAAGTTGCTCCCTCCACACATTCCCGTAAAAATCGTTTGCTCCTAGCGATTATTAGTAATTTCACAAAAAACGGAGGTATCAAATACTCCCTAATGATTGCCTAGTTGGTTTATGCATACATGTTACTTCTTTTTTCAGAAATTAATACAATAAATATGAACTATTTCGATTTTCGTTTCGATCGGGCCCGATTGAAACTCTGTACGAAAGCTAATTATAGAAATGGAGCTTTGAGCGGAATACGCTTTAGTCTTCGCGCGAACGAGGCTTGGGGGCGAGATTGACTTTCACCCTGTCGAGTTGTTTACGTTTTGGAACAGCGAGTTTAGGCACAAACATTATTTTTATATGCCACCAACACGGCAAATTAAGCAGACAAAGACAGCATCGACGCATGATTGGGAAAGAATATGGAACTAAGCAGTGAACAGTATGACTTCGGAACAGTGATTTATTATAATACTGTATCTATGTAATGTTTATGTCACACATGGTATGTAGCAGGTTAGTACCCTAATGCTAAGATTAACTAGGCTTAATTAGCCTACCCGGTAATAGTAGCTAGGCATAATGTAAATGCATTATAAGTGATCCGTAACAGTTATACTTAGGCCTTCGTTATACTTATTCATAATGACAATATTTAATACATTTATAATAATAATTTAATATATTAAGGAATAATGATAATTTAATACACAAATAATAGGTATATACCTATTATTTTAATTTATTTGTAACATTAATGTAATAAAATAACAAGATATTGCTTGCATTTTAAAGCCTGGGAGGTGATCGTTCATAATATTGCAAGTTTTTCAAGTACATTAAAATTTAAATGTGTCACATTTTCAGAACTTGAGGTGTTATTTAAAATTTAAATGTGTCACATTTTCAGAACTTGAGGTGTCATCACCATGGGGCATGCGGAAAAGCTCTTCATCTCAGGTAAATGTTTATTGTAATATACATTAATTTACTCTCTCAACAAACCTTTTATAAAAAAATTACAGATGTATAGTCATTTGTGAATCCAAGGGGCCTGGGGCCCTGTGGATGTGCTTCCTACACTGTAGGAATTTGGTATGCCTGCAAACTTGTTATAATAGGTCAATGCTAATGTGCCTCAATATTATTTGAAATATGACCCAGTTTAAGTGATAATAAGTTGTGGAATGTTCCGATATCACCACTCCAGATGAGACGGTGGAAGCTGAAGCTATGTGGTATCAACAAAATATGTAGACTACACAATTGGGTTCACACGCCAGTAGAGGTTTTTGTGCCCTCAAGACGATTTCTGAATCTGCCCCTCTATGTGATATTTTATTTGTCTGTATGAATGGGTGGGTGTATTTGTCAAATTGTATATAAAGTAAAGAACAAAACAAATGTTGGAAATGACAAAATAAGGTTATTGTAATGCCACCAGCACATTCCCCTCAGAAAATATTCAAGCATTCATAATATGTATGTCTACCTTCTTCAACACTATTATTGATTTCTTGAGTCATCGCTGCAGTATTTCTCCTGCTATATATTGAGTGAGGTGGACGACCTCGGTGTTTTTCTAAGCCAATTTGCTCAAAATATGCCAGGATGGCCACCTCATAGGTATTTCTTGCTATAAACATGTTTACACTTGTAGCAATGCATTTGTTTCCTCTCTATTTCTCAGGGAATAAGTTAAAACATCCTTCAGAATGCACCATTTTGTAGGTAATTTTAAAAAAATTGATCTACGTAGCCATGCCCCCCCGACTCATATAGTGTATTAATGTCTGTCGCCACACTGGGTATAATATGCATTATAAAAGTGCAAATGTCATTCTAGTTTTCCATGTTCAAGATAACATGTACAAATGTATATTTAAATGGACATATTAAAATATTTTGATAACATATATGTTGTTGATAGTTAAAAAAAATTAATTACCCGGATTGATAAGATGTGAGCCTCCCGCAGACTACGTATCCTCCCTGCATCTGTGACTGCCTTAAACTTAGCCTCTCCTATGCCTTGTCTCACTTTTGCATTGTAGTGTGGCCTGTAGCAATACTATAATTCGAATATATTATGCATACATATACTGCTGTGATGAAAATGTTGATATATATGTGAAAACAGCTGGCACATGTGAGTTAAAAGATACCAGGTACATAGACTACAGCCAGGCATCATTGACTAAAATGGAAACAAGTGCAAGAATGTTATATGTAATACTTGCATGATATAGTAGTGTACACCTATTGTATTAACATTTTTTTTCATGTTTTTTTATTGAATAAATTCATCGATCACAATCAATCATCGTTGCAGTAAAAATCTAAATTATTTTGCATAAAAACATAATGGAAATCAACAATATTCAGTAATAATACTGAAATGTGAGTCACAAAACACTGCTTTAATAATTGTGAAATATAATTATCCGTTTGACGTTCTGTTACACGAGATAACGGATGCTCCCCCTAAAAATACAACGCTTCTTGCCCGACCAACAACAGCCTACTACCACTACCAGTCCCCCATGTCAATTTTATTTATCATTTCGTCCCTCACGTCATCTATTCTCTCTGGATATGTAATTTCGCAATTACTAAGTTTATTAACAAGTTCCTGCGTAATCAAATACGATACTGGTACATATCAACACAGGTTGTGTCTGTCTCAATGATGCCGACGATATCGATGGTGACTGTCAACTCAAACTGGCTTGCCTTGTGATTGTCGGTGACAGTGACACTGTCAGACTTATAATTATTATAATCTTACAAGTTAGAGAATCCGCGTCGAGTAGACGTTCACAAGAGTGGATTAGCCCTCGACTACTCGCTCTTGTTGTTAACTGCGGTAATGCACTTAATGCGTACCTTCATAGAAGAATCTTAGTTATGAAGCGCAAAATCACGTGCGATTTGTTATGCCGTAGTAGGTCGATCTCGCATAAAGCACGTGACCTAAAAAGCACAGGACGTCGGCAGCTGCTGATTGTTTCGCCAGTTATACCCGGTGTAACGGCGATTCTTTTTTTACGATTAAAAAATAACAAGTACGCATTTAAAAAATTAACTGACTGTGCATACTAGTTAAACTATTAACACATTACACATCTGGTCATAAAAGAACCGGTTTGGCGATTAGCAAACGAGTGGAGGGGGCAGCTTTAAAGTGCAGTTAGTGAATTATAACTGTTTATCATGTATATCTTTGTGTTAAAGTGTGGCATGGGAATTTTCATTTTGGTCCTACATAACCTTGGAGAACTTTAAATTGTATGGATCAAAATAGGTTTTAAGAGCATCTAAGAATGTTAGTGAAACAGTCCCCTGGTTTGACTACACACTACACACATAGGGTCTCAATGCTCACTTTAATGCTCTATACTTTATACCTCTTTGAAACATGTAAAGTACACTTCCATATATATATATATATATATATATATATATATATATATATATATATATATATGGCGAAAGGTTCTGAAAAATACTAACTAGTCTAACTAGTTTAATGATGGAGCCTTGTAAGATCATAACTTGTAGCACTATATATATATATATATATATATATATATATATATATATATATATATATACATATATATATATATATATATATATATATATATATATATATATATATATATATATTTTTCAGAACCTTGTCCCAAGCCTATGCTGGTACTGAGGGTGGTCACTGCCAGTGTGCTTGTCGTCGTCCTCAGTGCTTCTTTTACGTTCCAAAGTGAGATGGGACCGTTAAGCTGCCGTCACACGGTACAACTTAGTTGCATGCAACTATTGCATGCAACGGTTGCAGCTAGGTCACTTTTGTTGCAACTCGGTTGCAACTGGTCTGTTCAAACGGTGCATCTGGTTGCATGCAATACGTCATCGGCAATCGTCATCGGCAAGTCAACGTGGTAATTTCATAACATTTAGCGACTCAACGAGATAGAAAGAGGAATCTTTTCACTTCAGACCATATTCGTATCAAAACGTCTGTCAAAATGGGATCCTCTCACGTGTAAAACATAGCTTCTGTAAAAATGTCGCTTCCGGTCACGTGCAAAAACATAACTTCCATAAGAAGGACGATTCCTCTCATGTGCAAAACACAGCTTCGGGAAAATGGTGGTTTCGTCCATCTCCGTGAGTCGTTAAATCTTATGAAACACAAAAAGATATGTCACGACTGTGACCGAAGCCGCCGTTTTACAAGAAATTATGTTATGGAAGTAGTCGACGCCATCGTTTTCTATGTCGAACACTAATTAGTGGCTGTTTGTCTGCTAGATGGAGCTAGCGAAGGGCGTAGTGTCAGAGTTGTCCGCTAGATTGCACCAGTTTTTAACGAAGTGACATCACAACCCAAGATTTTTCCCATTGTTTTAGATTTGATTAGGAAAATGATGCGTGTCGTAAGGAATGAAAGTTATGAAAGTCCCAAGGTGATTTAGAAAAATACGTCAAAGTGACAAAGTCATCGCGGTGAAACGGTGAAAAGTTGTGAAATGATACAAAGTTGGCACACAGATTAAGTAAAATATGAAAACACTTCACAAAGTTATCGCATTGAAACACTAAAAGGTATGTTATGACTGTGACCGAAGCCGCCATTTTACAAGAAATTATGTTATGAAAGTAGTGGAAGCCATCGCTTTCCATGTAAAACCCGAATTATGGGCTGTTTTGGCCGCTAGATGGGGCTAGCGTCTAAAGTAGTGTTAGAGTTATCCGCCAGGTGGTACCAGTTTTTATAGTCACAACCCAAGTTTTCTCTAGATTGTTCTCGATTTATGATAGAAAGTGCCATTTTTTACCACTGAATGTTATGAGATTACCAAGATGACTTAGAAAAATACGTCAAAGTGACAACGTTATCGCGGTGATACGGTGTGAAATGTTACAAAGTTGGCACACCAAATTAATAAAATAAAAAACTTGAAAAGGTTATCGCGTCGAAACACTAAAATGTATGTTATGACTGTAGTCGAAGCCGCCATTTTGCCAGGAATTATGTCGTCGTTGGATGGTTGCGCAACGACATAAGTAAGTTCCCTACGTGGAGAACGTGACCTATGTGACCTACATACTGGACATGGTAGCGATCGTGAATTACAATTTTGTATTGCCGGAAGACCTGTGACCTACATACTGGTCACCTACATACCGGACATGGTAGCGATCGTGAACTACAATTTTATTCTGAGAGAGAGAACACAATCATCCAATAAAGTTTGCACATTTTTAGTAAAACACGACACATGTATTTAAAGGTTATTCCCAAAGCAGCTACCTAACATAACGTTAAACATTATTTCGACGTCGCTCTGCACAACACATGCATTTACAGGTCATCTTCCAAAGCGGCAAGTACCATACGTTTAACATTATTTCGCCATCGCTCTGAAGGAAAGTCCTCCACCCAACTCTTGACGGCATTCAACTGTTGTGGCACCACGTCGGATTGTGTAAGATCTACCTCGAGTAAAAGGGTCAACCAGTCCTCTAATGACTGCAGTGGAGTTAAATTTCTCCACAGCCTCGTCAAAGTGCATGCCAATTAAAATGTCGTCAGGCAAGAGACAGTTGTGTTGGAGTTGACTAGGGTGGTCTATCTCGCAACCGTTGCAGCGTAGTTTCGAAACTTCAGCGACACCGCATGCAATGTCACGTGTAACCGTCTTCTTCATTTCGTTAACAGGATAGTCAATGGTAATGTTCGCCTTACACGCAGAAGTAGCAGTTGCGCAGTCGGACGGCTCCGTTGTGACATCAGTAGTAGAGTAGGACGAACTTGGAACAGGTGATGTAGAACGTGCACAAGTCGACGCTTCGTCGCCGGTTTGAAGTTCTGTCTGAAACAGCACGCACGCATGCTGCAGTCTAATGCAGAACCTCTAGGTGAGTGACGTTGTATTTGGTGTAGCCGTTTCGTTTACTTTTCTTAATGGTGAGAGACACGCGTGTCCCTACCAAAGTGTTCAGCTTGGACATCTGCGTGCTTTCGTGCATAAGAGAAATGTCTTTTGCATCGACGTCTAACAGACCGGTCATACATTGGTCGAATAAGGCCAACCATATAGAACGTGGCCGACTCGACGAAGCAGACTATGACAAGGAAGTAAATGTTGCCGTTCACGCATGCGTGTCTTTCACACCGAAGATTGCCGTGGTCGTCCACAATCATTCCTTCTTGCAATACGCACATGCGACGTAGTAGAAAGATACATCAGTGCGTATCTTCTCGATAACGAGCACTCTCACGACGAATGCCGTGTTGCCGTCTACCGCCTTCTGCTCCAAGGTGTCGACGTCGACAATCTCTCGATCCGCCGCTGCACCAAACCGAGATTTGACCCGCTCGATCGGATGACTGGTTGCCTCGTTGTCCTCGTTACTTATGCCAAAGGAGTTGTAGTAGCAGTGATGCTCTCGGTGTTTCAGCAGAACGAATGACAACCTCGAAAAACGGCCGTCATATATGTTCACAGGTGGTCGTTAAAGTCACGTGTGTGTACCGAAAATGACCAACCAATCACAAACAAATGTGCCGAAAATGACCAACCAATCAAAAACGAGTGGTCATTTGGTTCACGTGGGTGTGCACGTCGCACAGTCGCAGGGAGGAAGGTCGACGGTCAACATCTACACATTCAGCAGACGCATTGACTTACCGTAGTGTAGTACAGACAACAACTGACTACCCTGGCCGGGACAGCAAGCTTCGCTAGATATACTTGCGCCGTGTTGCACCCGCACTGGACGTGGAGGACCAGTTATGTAATCAAACTAGATATTTAGGTATGTTAGTCGCATACGTGGGAAAGAAACCAAGATAACGTGACCTAAGTAACCTTCATATTGGATATGGTAGCGACGCATGAACTACAATTTTGTATTGGTGGAAGAGCTATGTGACTTACATGCTGGACGTGAAGTGATACCACCATATGAATAAACGTGCCCAGGCTTGTCAAGCTAGGGACACTACGTCACAGATACAATGTATTACATTGTTTTTTGTTTTGTTTACTGTTGGTTGCCTGCCAACCTATAGCTGAACCAGCGAAGGTATACTTACAGTAGGGGTGCCCTCGCAAGTCGGAGGGAGGAAGGTCGACGGTTAATATATCCTACACCTTCAGCTAACGTGACGACTTGCCGTAGAGTACCAACCACTCGCAATCCTACAACGTCTTCCACTGAGCCCTCGATGAGAACAGACAGCAATCGACTGCTCTGGTCGGGGCAGCAAGCTTCGATAGATAGATATGCACCGTATTACACCCGCACTGAACATGAAACAGGTATATTAGTCGCATACTACCAGGAGAGCGGGCACACTGCATAGCGCGCTGCGTTAAGCCCTGTTTGGCATAGTTTTAAAAAGACAATAACTTATAACCTTCTACCTTCCTCCTCTCCAGTTGCATTAGCCCAGTTATATAAGATATATAGAAAACAATAACATTGCGCAAGGTGACCTACACGAGGAACGTGAATAAAGTGACCCAAGTGACCTACGTGCAGAACAAGATGATGATGATTGACCTTGTCATGTGACCTTTGTCATTGACCTTCCTCCATCCCGCACCGCTCTGCGTCACAATGAGGCATTTTGTTTCTCATCAACCCTTTTCATTCAAGCAATGATGAAATGCTATTTCATTAAAGGTGCTGCTCCTCCAAACCCGCCCCAAACGACCCATTTCCTCCCTTCCGCCGCAGCAGCCAATCAAAACCTTTTCCTCCCTTCCTCCGCAACAGCCAATCAAAACGCTCGCCGGGATCGCCTCTTGACTATTGTTTAAATTAGTTTAAAAATAAGACACATATTTTTGGGTATTAGCTGAAGACATATCCGTCAGATGGATCCACTTGTTCTTTGACATAGTTTGTAGTACACCACCTATCCGATAGGGGGCGCCATTTAACGTTTGACGACCCTTGCCCTTCAACCGGTGGAATTCCACCACTATCCTCCAGGGTTCCAATGATCGGATCCTACTATACTACGTTTATATTATTATTATTTAGTACACTTTATAGCCTTTTTAGACACACTGCGTAACATTTCACGCATGAATTTCGTAAAACAGAACCGATAAATCGCACTAGTTCAAGTAGCATTCTTTGGGGTTTTCCTCAACGCATGACGGACTTATTTGGTACTAATGGAAAGCCTTGGATTCTTGTAGTAGAAATCCCCATTGACGTCAGTATACGCCAATAGCAGCGCTTAATGCGAGAGGCTTATCTGTGAACAAACGGCACTTGACGCGGTGAGGAGCTGACAGCGGGCCCCTGATTGGCTTAGAGCTGTGCGCGCAGGCGCAGTGCGCTCTCGCTAGCCGTAAACAACGTGGAATCGATCGGGTCGCTGCTGCAAAACATTGCTAAATACTCGAATTACGTTGTAATAATTTCAGTAAACAGTTAGCATGATATATCTTCGACAGCGAACATGCCTTGGGAGTTTATTTCGAATGCATAAAATGGAGTATTAGAAGCAAAACGGCCGATTTTGGATCGACACTGTACTCGACTGTTTGCTTATGTGACCGCGAACTTCAAATGCGCTTTCTCCGTTTGAAACTGTCTACCCTAGGCATGTTGAGTGTCCAATAACTTTGGCTGTGTGTGAGATATGTCCATAATTTGTACACCTTTGGAAAGATTAATACACCTTCTTTCCAATGGTGTGACTAACTTTTTTTGACAAACTACTCATTTCGTAAGAACACGTCATATATATATATATATATATATATATATATATATATATATATATGCATGCACCGCAGTTTTACTTGTTGCTTAAATTAAAGTGATCGTATTCGTGTACATACCAGTACCAGCAGAAGCACAAACAATACGATGCCGGCAGCACCGTCATTAGCCCGATGAATGCCCACGGAATGATCGGCGTTTTCACATTAAATGGTGCCAATGTTAACGGTAAAATTGTTGGCCCCGTAAATCTCGCGGGTGTCACGACTATTTCCGTTAGCGGAGGAACCGTGTCGTTTCTTCCACCCGATGGTGAACCTCCAGCAGCCGTAGCATTACCAGCAGCAGTACTAGTAACACTAGAAGAAGTAGCAGGAGTAGTAATAGTAGTTGTTGTAGTAGTAGCAGTAGTAGTAGGAGCAGTAGGAGCAGTAGTAGTAGTATTATAGGTAACAGTAGTAGTAGTAGTAGTAGACGCAGGAGTGGTAGTAGTAGTACTAGTATCAGATGTAGGAATAGTAGCAGGAACAGTAGTAGTAGTACTAGTATTAGAGGTAGGAGTAGTAGTAGGAACAGTAGCAGTAGTAGTACTTGTATTAGAGGTAGGAGTAGTAGTAGGAACAGTCGTAGTAGTAGTAGTAGTAGTATTAGAGGTAGGAGTAGTAGTAGTAGGAATAGTAGTAGTAGTATTAGTAGTGGTACTAGTATTAGAGGTACGAGTAGCAGTAGTAGTAGTAGTAGTAGTAGCAGTAGTAGTACTACTAATACTAGAGGTAGGAGTAGTAGTAGTAGTAGTAGAAGCAGTAGTAGTACTAGTATTAGAGGTAGGAGTAGTAGTAGGAACAGTAGTAGTAGTATTAGTAGTGGTACTAGTATTAGAGGTACGAGTAGCAGTAGTAGTAGTAGTAGCAGTAGTAGTACTACTAATACTAGAGGTAGGAGTAGTAGTAGTAGTAGTAGAAGCAGTAGTAATACTAGTATTAGAGGTAGGAGTAGTAGTAGGAACAGTAGTAGTAGTACTAGTAGTTGGAGTAGTAGTAATAGAAGCAGTGGTATCAGTAGTGGTACTAGTATTAAAGGTAGTAGTAGTAGTAGTAACAGTAGTAGCATTTGTAGGCAGAAGTGTAGCATTAGTAGGAGTTGTCGGAGTAGTGGTATTACTTGAAGTAACATTAATAGCAGCAGCAGCATTTGTCATAGTAGGAGTCGCAATAGTAGTATTAACCGTAACAACATTAGTGTCTGCTTGACGTAGAACCCTGTGTCGTCGCCGATACTGCCTGTCCACTGTATACAAATAGAAAACACATTTTTGGGGATAAAGAATTGCAATGAGTGAAGTAATACAATATCTGTTTAAATAATGTTGATGACGAGACTTCATGAATTTACAATTAAGGCTAGACGTGTGCATTTGACTTGTTTAATGGTACATCTGAACAAGTCAAGTCAAATGCACACGTCTAGCCTTAATGATTATCTACTTGACGACTTTCAGATGACATTGCATAATATGTTTTTCTGTACGCCATATTGTTTTCCGTGAGTATGTGTGTGTGTGTGGGTGTCAGTGTATGTAGTGTGGAGTGTGTATGTGTGAGTGTTTCTGTGTGTGTGTATGTGTCTGTGTGTGTGTTTGTATATATGTGACTGTGTGTGTATTTGTGTGTGTCTGTGTGTGTGTTTGTTTGTGTGTGTGCGTGTGCATCTTGTTGTGCGTGTGTGTGTGTGTCTTCAAATCACCTCTGGACGGGCCGCGACGAGGTTCTCGAGACACCGTCAAGACGTATAAAACAACGCGTCTTGACCGCTGTAGTGCGTACATTTTCCCTAGCGTTATGAACTATCCGGGTAACATTTCTGCGCATGCGCGATAAATGTAAAATTATCAATATGCAGCGAAACGCAAAGCATTTAAGGTATAAATACCACGGGCTGTTCGTTTGGACGTAAATAACCTTTCGGCAAAGTTTCTTGTCGCAAACATTTTAAAACACTAGTATTTGTCTTATTGTATACATATATCTTGTTATGTCTTTTAAATTGTAATATGTTGTGAAGCGCCACGAACGATTATGGATGTGGCGCTATACCAAATAAGTTATATTATTATTATTAATTAACAAGAGGCTAACAGGTGTTGAGGCATGTTTTGATAGGAAGCGCAAATCATGTGACTGCAGTGCGCCATAATCCGTGACGGTGATTTAAAGTAAACGTGAAGGTAAGTTGTTATACAGCGTAGTATCCAATCCTCAGGACCGCTCAAAACGGTTTGCACTTTACTACCCTGGCCGACGTTTTCAATCAGACACATTCTCAGCTTCTCTGGGAAGCGTCCAGCCGTATGCTGCAATTAATGCGCGAAGACTGATTTATACAGCTGAGTGAACTGGAGCAATGTAAAGTGAAAAATACTTGCCCAAGGTTTTAACCCAGGAGCACAGGATTCGAAGCCGGGTTCTCTTAGTCGAGACTCCGAAGCTCTACCCCTAAGCCATTGCGCTAAACAAATGTAATATTTTAATGTATTGAACGAAATCCTAATCACATCTTCACAATAATTTTGCATTTCTCTGCGCAAAGGTGATTTTCTATTTATCGCGCATGCGCAGAAACTTCACCCGGATAGTTTATAATGCCCAGAAAAAATCTAAAGTGCACCACGTGTTTAGCGCGTCTCCTCGGTGTGCGGGCCGCTTTAGACGTGTTATTGTTGGGGATAATTGTCATATGATACATGCGTGTGGTATAACTATGCTTACCTGGCCGTGGACAGCGATACAGCAGAGGATAAAGAAAGAATCCAGCGACTTGTTGACGTTTACGTAGCATTGTGACATCGGTAATCACATAGCAAGTGTTTCGTGCGAGGTCAGTGTCGATGGCGACGCAGTTTGGCAACTGCAGACATGCATATTTGCAAGTCTGCAGCGAAATGGATCCATGCACCAATTTGGAGTTCGGTACGTGTCCAGGAATACGGTAAAACATATCAGTGCAATCTGAAAACGGAAACGTTTTTATAAAGCCAACGGAGTTACCCGTTGGCATGCATAGTCGGCGAAATAGTGTGATGTCTAGCGACAAAGTAGGCGCGTAGATTACGCCAAAGTAGAGGAGTGAGATTACTAAAGTATATCCATCCATAATTATGGCAATGGCGATTCAAATATCTGTTGATTTAAAACTGACGTGCAGCAACTGCTATGAAAGTTTATGTCCCGAAGAGCAACAAATCCTATCCGGTTTAGTTTCCCGATCGCTGATATCTGCATGCGTTTGACTTTCTCGATCGGTGATTGGTTGATGAAGCTCACGTGGCTTGATGACGTCACTTCCGGTTGACTTTCTCCCTGCCTGGTTGGGACGTCATCAAGTCTCGTGGCCGGAACCGGAAGTCAAAGCGTAACCAACTGCACACCGGTTTACTTTCTCGATCAATGATTGGTTGATATCTATTTCCGGTTTATTTTATACCTGTGTTCGTATTGAGTGGCGTCATCTGGCGACTAACCGTGTATTACAAGACGTGGTAGACTGGTTAGCGTGTACTGCGGCTGGGTATGTATGGCGCAAAGTGTTCATTTTTATTAGACTATATTTGCGTGAGTGCGCTTCGTGTGTAAATACATAGGAACACAACGGCTGATATCTATATCCGGTTTATTTTACACTTTTGTACGTATCGCGTGGCGTCATCTGGCGATTAACCGTGTGTTACAAGACGTGGTAGACTTTAGCGTTCCACACCAAGTAAGTCATGTCCGACATTGCTCCTCTTCGGGGTACAAACGGTGTTAAAGGGAACCAAAAGGGAAAAGTTACATGCTATGCACGTGAAAGAGTCAATAAAAACGAACTATTCTGAATGGTAATCACATTTTTAAAGTCAGTGGTTTATTAGTAAAAAAAATCTGAACACCTTTTCTATCAAAGTTCGTAAGTCGCGCCATTTTGACTGATGTGTGACGTGGCTAATGTTTGGCGCATTGAGCCTCAGATCGGGCAAATCTGTATTTAAAATTCCGTTAAAATAATCGCCAGGTGGCGCGTCGCGAT
>JAODUO010001318.1:5000-174226 GCA_025642075.2 Ridgeia piscesae | reverse complement strand
TTTTCCCATGAACCAAATTTCCAAAACTGGATGAAAACCCCATAAAATGTCCGTTTTTGGGACAAAATCATCAATATCTGAAATTTGTGTCTAAAAAAAAAACCTTTCCTGGAATTTTTTAAAATTTAAATTTTAATACATTTTGTTTTTATAAAATATTTTATTATTTAATATAATATTTATTATATAACACTCCAAAAAAAAACCCCCTTTACATTTGGAATAACATTTTTTTCCATTAATTATTTGGTCCCCTTTTAAACTGGAAATAATATCAACCCAATTTTGGGTAGACTTAGGAACCTGTGTTTGGGTATTGGTTATAAAACCCTTAATTTTGGTTATAAAAAGTTTCTTAAAAAAAAGGGAGGGTTTTAATTTGTTTTTGTTATGGTCTTGCTTTATTTGGGGTTCTTGGATATTTTATTTATCGGGTTGAAATTAAATAAAAAATTTGTTCGGTGTTGATTTAGATGGGGTAATAAATGTACTTTAAAGGTTTGTATTGCTTAATTATACCGGGTTTGGCAGTTAACATAAGGGGACCCAGGAACTTTGGGATATGAAAAATTCGAGGGGTTCATAAAGTGAAATTTAAGGGACTATTCAAATAAATAAACAATTTTATAGAAATAAAAAGATTTTTCCTTTTAATTTGTTTTAATTTTTGTTTGGCCCGGGGAAATATTCATAAAACACCCGGGATTCCTAATTAATTTTTACAAAAATAATTCCTGACCTCACCTTTGAAACATTGGATTTTTTAAAAAAATTTTAGTGGGATTTCCAACCAATTAAAGGCAGTTACAATTTGTCAAAAATAAATAAAACCCAACCAAAAAAACACAAAAAACCCCAAAAAACCCCCCCAAAAACCCCCCAAAAACCCCCCAACCCCCAAACCCCAAACCCCCCAAAAACCCAAAACCCAAACCAACCACAAATAAACAACAAACAACAACTTAAACACAGAACCCCCCAAAAACAAACACAACCAAAACAAAAAAAAAAAAAAAAAAAATTTTTTTTTCTTTTTTTTGGGTTTTTGGTTGTGTTTGTTTTTCCCGAGTTTTTTTCCCGTTTTTTTTTGTTTATTTGGTTGGGTTGTTTGGTTGGGGGTTGGGGTTTTTGGCCTTTGGGGGGTTTTTTCCCCAAAATTTCCCTTTAAATCCCATAATTAATTTTTTTTAATAACCAATGTTAATTGATGGGCATTTGGAATGTTTATGAAATAAATTTTTTATAAATTACTTCATAAATTTTTTCCCATTCACTAAAAAAATTAAAACAAAAAAGAATAATTTTTTTTTTGGGGTTTTAAAAGGGGGATAGTTGTGCTTTTTTTGAACTAGTCCAGAAAGATTTTTGGGAGCCACTGGGAACCTTTTTTAAAAAAATTTAAAAATTAGGGGCCTTAGGCGAAAATTGATTGACCCCCCTTAGTCTGCCCAACATTCTGAAAAATTTTTAAGTTCATTTTAAGCTTAAAACGCGACCAATCATCAATATTGGGTGCAAAATAAAAAATGAAAAAGAAAATTCCTATATAAGTTATTATATATATATATATATATATATATATATATATATATATATATATATATAAAAACTATAAAATACGAAATTTGCTTTAACATTTTCTTTTAAATTTTTTTTAATTTTTTTAATTGAAATTTATGGGGTATTGTTTCCTCCATGTTTTTAAAACAAAACATTTATTTGCGTTTCCAAAATAAAAATTTTTGTTTTTGTTATGGTCAACCGGGGCCCCGGTAAAAAAAATTTTTTTGAATATTCTGCAGGGATAATTATGTAAAAATTGAATGGTTTTAAGCCCAAACCCTATATTGTAAAACCTGTGGGGTTCACAAAGAACATTATTGTTTTTTGGGTTAAGAATCGATGTTTAAATTTTAGTTTCCGCAAAAGGAAAAAGCACTTTTTAATTTAAAAACCTTTTTAAATAACAATTTATAATTTTAATTATTTCACAACTTGGGTTTTATGCACCGTTTTTTTTTTTTAATATTGTTGTTCGGCGTACTTTTTCCGGGAAAATTAAATTTTTTTTTTTTACTTTTAATGTAAAAACAAATATTTTTCAAATTAAAAAAAATTTAATAAAAAAAAGAAAAAAATTTTAAAAAAATTTTTAAACGAACAACCCCCCTTTAAAACCCACAGCCCCCTTTAAAAAAAAATTCCCTTCAATAAATTTCAAGTAATTAGGCGTCGGGTTATAGTTTAGTTATAATAATCAAACTTTTTCCAAACTTACCATTTGTGTAAATATCCTTTGGGATTAATATTCCCCCAATTAAATTCAAATGTCCATGGAATTGTGGGGGGTTTTTTCAAAGTTTTTTCCCCCAAATAAATGTTTTGACTGTTTAAAAATTTAAAAACATTTTGTAACCACAAAAAATTTTTAAAAAATTTAAATTTTGGTGAAAAATTTAGGAACAAATTTATAAGATAAAACCCCACAAAAGGCCGTTGAAAATGATAACAAAAAAGGAATTTATTTGAAATTGACATTTCCAGAAACCCGGAGATTTGTAATTGGGTCCCCACCAAAAGGTCGGTAAACTTGTGTGGATTACTCTTTTTAAACTTAAAAAAATTTTGGTTAAATAGTTTGAATTGTGTCGTTTTAAAACTCATATTGTGAAGCGTTATTATGACATATTTGCAGTTGTGACTTTCTATGTTACAAGGTTACTTTAATGCTAAAAAATTCCCCGAAACTATATTGTTATATAATTTAAATCTACCCCCAGCACAATTTTGATTAATAAAAAACAGTGAGTACACATTTCACAGCACAATACCACAAAACAAAACACAACAACCACCCAAAAAAACAAAAACAGACAAAAAACACAACACAACCAAAAACAAAAAAAACCCACAACCCCAACAACAAAAAATGCCCTTTTCCCAAATATTTCCAAATTGGCTGAGTTTTGGTTTCAGGGGAAAAATTGAAACGTCCTTTTGGAATTTGTTTCAAATAAACCGGGTTCATTAATATTGAAGGTCAATTGGATATTGTCCATGCCAGTGTATCGGGGGAATATTGAAGGGGTTTATAATGTAACTATTACGTATTTATACTGGTGGCAATTGCGAAACAGGTAAGTGTTTTGTAGGTCGCCGAGGCATATAGTATTTTAGTATCTTTTGGAGGTGTAAACCAACACTTTCAAAACATTGATATCCAACTGCTGTATGTGAAATCATCAAATTGTTTATATATGTATATTGTGAACAATTGAAATTCAACATGTTCGACATTGAATTGTAATAGAATACTTTCTTTCAAAGATGGTTTGGTCCCCGATAAATGTGGTGTATGACATTTGTTATGCTAGATTCAACATGGTAGTACACAATGGCGAATTATAAGAAAAGTTATTCAAGTGGATACATGTGAACAAATGTATAAGTATTTTACGCGCAGCCAGAAAGGCCTGTGTGAAAATGCGATCAACATAATCTTATAAGATGTTTGAATGGTTTGATGACATTTGCAGAATATTCGGTAGATATCGATAATTGTGTCGGCATCACATGTTCTGGCCGTGGCACTTGTGTGGATGGTGTTGACTCATATACTTGCAACTGCGAAGCTGGTTACACTGGATACAACTGTGAAACTGGTATGTTTTTGAACAAAAATTTATTTTAAATATAAAATACTGAAAAAGTTTGCGTTTTATTTTTTAAAGTTTTAAATTTTTTAAAAAAACCAATTTTTGTTTTTTGAAAAAATTTTTAAAGGCCCCACAGCGTTTTATGAAAGGGGTTTTTTAGTTTTTTTTAGCTTTTATGCCCCAATTTTTAAAAAGGGTTGACTTTTTTTGGAAACCCAGGCCTTTATAAAATACAAGCAAAAAAACAAAAATTTCCTCAATAAATTTATTTTTTTTAAAAAAGGGGTTTTTCGGACGGGCAAGTGGGACATAACCCCAAACACATGCTCCTGTAACGTTGGTTTCACCGGTGACAGATGCGAAACTGGTAATTGTTTGGATTTGTTTCAAATAAACTCTGTATCATCTAAATATGAATGTGATTAATATAGACGATATTATGTTTTAAATGACCAACTTACGTGTATGTTGTAATTATGTTAATATAGCGTAGAAATAATTGTAACTGCAATACGTATATGATAAGCATTGAGTAAACAAATATGTAAAGCCTTCATTACAAATAGTTTTATCAATCTCTATCAATGTGGTTTAGTAATATATGCAACGCTGCCAAAAGTAAGAAACATCAATCATGACTCTCAACGAGCGTAGACGGGTGACCCGTTCTTGAAGGGGGGGGGGGGGGTTCGGGGTTTGTGGCCCACCTGTCGTATTTTTTTTAGATAGAAAAATTTGGGAATCACCTGCCCCTTCCATCACATGTGGGGATGGAGGGGTTCCCACACATTTTCCCTTTGGAAGTTGGTTAACTGGTAAAGGCATGGGGTTTTGGGGGTCTTTTTTGGGGAAACCCAAAAAAAATTCCCCCTTTGTGAAACATATGCAACTCCCTGTAAAAATTCAAATTGTTTGATAAAGTAATCGTATTATTTATGCAATTGGAACCCCAAAAAAATTTGTGACATGCAATTGTAATAGAATAGTTTTTGTTAAAAGGGTTTGGTCCTCGCTAAATGGGTGTATTTTTGTTCAGCCTCAACAAAATTTAGTACAAATGGCGAAATTTAAGAAACGTTATAAATTGACAAAGTGCACAAATTTTATAATTTTTATGGGCAAAGGCTTGTGTGAAAATGCGTTCAAAATAATATATAATATGTTTGACTGGTTTGATGATTTTTAAAAGGCGTTGGGCCTTGGGGGGTGGATTTTTGGGGATTTTTATACTTTGAAACCCGGGGCTGGTTACACGGGAAACAACTGTAAAATTGGTATGTTTTTGAACATCCCTATTAGGGGAAAGGTTAATGGCACTTGAATATGAAATTTTTTGCGGACGCTTTCTATCATTATGTAATGACTTGTTATCTTCGTATGAACTAATTTTACAATGTTTGTGTTATTAACCGTCCCCAAAAGAAACCGAAGTTTGTTATTTGGCTCCCAAATTGAAAATTTTTTTGTTAGCTACCCTTTTTCGTTAAAATTTCATGACTTTGGAACTTTTAAAACAAAGTTTTAATATTTTAAAACCCCCGTCGTTTTTCCCAAAAAGCAGATTTTTTTTTTACCAAAAAATAATTTTTTAAATTTCAATTGTTTTTAAAAAAATTGTTTTTCCGAACGGAAATGAACTCATACACATGCTCCTGCGACGTTGGTTTCACCGGTGACAGATGCGAAACTGGTAATTGTTTGGATTTTCTTCAAATAAACCCTGTATCAACTAAATATGAATATGATTAATATAGACGATAATTATTATGTTTTATATGACCAACTTACGTGCACGTTGTAACTATGTTAATATCGATTTGAAATAATTCTAGCTGCAATACGTATTTTAAAAATTAAGAAAAATTAAATAAAAAATTTTCTCTAAAAATTTTTGGGTTTAAAAAAAGGTTAATTTTATAATGGGGGGAACCCGGTTTTTTGGGGCAAAAAATTTTAAAAAGAAACATCAACTTTGGACTTTTTCAACGAGCTTTTTTAAAAAACGTATTGGCCGGGGGCCAAAAAAAAGAACCCAAAAACAAATTAATTGTTGCCCGACGAAAATTTTTTTTCGTTTTCGTTTTGGGGGTAAACCCTTTTTCCGGCATTTTTGGGGTTTTTTTGGTCGACGATCTTTTTCAAAAAGCAATTTTTAATTGGCGTGGGGATTTTGGAGGGGGGACAACCGCCCCGCCCCAGGTTGGGAAAATATTTTTTTGAAAGCAACCCCCCGAAAACAGGATGTCTTTAAAAAAAAAGGGAACACATGGCGGGGTTTGGCCTGGAAGCCGTTTTTTTTGAAAAAAAAAATCAGTTTAAAACAAAAAATATTTTTAATTTATATAATTTTTAAATTTTTTAAAAAAATAAAAAAAATTTTAAATTAAAGGGGGGTGTTGAAATGGGTTAAGCCCCCCGGGAAAAGGTTCACAATTTTGAAAACCAAACCAAAAAAAAACTGCTTTTTAAAAAATTTTATTTTAAAAAAAAACCCGTTGTTTTATTTTCAATTTAAACTTCAAATTTTAGCGGAAATTAAAAGTGGATTGACATAAAGCTTTTTTTTTAAACAAACAAATAGCAGTGGTGTTCATTGTGAACTTTTCAGAGTGTCTGTTTTAAAATACCAGGCTTGCGAACTTAAAACCATTCAACTTTTTACCTAATAATTATATTATAGTGGCTACTTAACCACACTATTTTGTACTGATTTCTTATTCGTTTGTTTCATACCTTCCAAGAGCACTGCATGTGTCCACTTTCAAAGACATACCTGTTTCGCAGTTGCTTCCAGTGTAACCAGCTTCACAGGAGCACGTGTGTGAATTCACTCCATCCACACATGTGCCATGGAAGGAACACGTGACTCTGACACAATCGTCGACATCTAAAATATATACGACAGGTGCCACAAACGCGACGAAATTTTCATTCACAGCTTAATATTTGTATCACTCTCTGCAAGAACGGGTCACACGTCTACGCTCGTTGAGAGTCATGATTGATGTTTCTTACTTTTTGCAGCGTCGCATATATTACTAAACCACATTGATAGAGATTGATCAAACTATTTCTAATGAAGGCTTTACAAATTTCTTTACTCAATGCTTATCATATACGTATTGCAGCTAGAATTATTTCAACTCGATATTAACATAGTTACAACGTGCACGTAAGTTGGTCATATAAAACATAATAATTATCGTCTATATTAATCATATTCATATTTAGTTGATACAGGGTTTATTTGAAGAAAATTCAAACAATTACCAGTTTCGCATCTGTCACCGGTGAAACCAACGTCGCAGGAGCATGTGTATGAGTTCACTCCGTCGACACATTCGCCATGTCCAGAACACGTGACCCAAACACAATCATTAATATCTGCAAAATAGACCATGTAACATAATTTAAAAAAATTATTGCATTAGTGGTTGTTCAATTGATAAAGATGGTTGGTACTAGTCTGCTTACATATGTCTTGTTTACATGAACACTGATCGTGGTTGTCAAAATATGTCATCTTTCTTAATAGTTACCGAAGTCATGAAACTCAACGACTTAGAACATATATAACTAACAAACGTATCCATAGAATTGCGCGGTGGTAATAACTTTAAAAGTATTTACATTATCTTCAGTTTCTTCTTGCAGTTGTCACGATGTCAATAACACAAACGTTGTAAAATTATTTCATACGAAGATAACAAGTCATTACATAATGATAGAAAGCGTCCGCAAATTTCGTACTCAAGTGCACATTAACTTGCTTACACACTAATAGGTGATGTTCAAAAGCATACCAGTTTCACAGTTGTTTCCAGTGTAACCAGCTTCGCAGTTGCAAGTATATGAGTCAACACCATCCACACAAGTGCCACGCCCCGAACATGTGACGCCGACACAATTATCGATATCTGCCGAATATTCGAAAAGTATCATCAAACCAGTCAAACATATTATATGATTATTTTGAACGCATTTTCACACAAGCTTTTCTTGCTGCACATACAACACTTATACATTTGTGCACATTTAGCCAATTGTATAACGTTTCTTAAATTTCGCCATTGTGTACTATTATGTTGAGTCTAGCTGAACAAACATCATACACCGCATTTAGCGAGGACCAAACCATCTTTAACAAAAACTATTCTATTACAATTGCATGTCAAAAATGTTGAATTTGAAGTGTTCACAATGTCGTACATAAATAATACGATTACTTCATATCAACAATTTGATGATTTCACATACAGCAGTTGCATATCAGTGCTTCGCATGTTTTAGGTTTCACCTTTAAAGGTAATGCCTGCCAAGACGACCTTCAACAAACTTACCTGTTCGCAGTTGCTACCAGTGTAACCAGCTTCACAGGAGCACGTGTGTGAATTCACTCCATCCACACATGTGCCATGGAAGGAACAGGTGATTCCGACACAATCATCGATATCTAAAAAATATACGACAGGTGCCACAAACGCGACGAAATTTTCATTCACAGCTTCGTATTTGTATCTCTCTATTTGTATCTCTCTCTCTCTCTCTACTCTCTCTCTCTCTCCCCTCTCCTCTCCCTCTCCCTCTCTCTCTGCAAGAACGGGTCACACGTCTACGCTCGTTGAGAGTCATGATTGATGTTTCTTACTTTTGGCAGCGTTGCATATATGACTAAACCACATTGATAGAGATTGATAAAACTATTTGTAATGAAGGCTTTACATATTTGTTTACTCAATGCTTATCATATACGTATTGCAGTTACAATTATTTCTACGCTATATTAACATAATTACAACATACACGTAAGTTGGTCATTTAAAACATAATATCGTCTATATTAATCACATTCATATTTAGATGATACAGAGTTTATTTGAAACAAATCCAAATAGTTACCAGTTTCGCAACTTTCCCCGGTGAAACCAACGTTACAGGAGCATGTGTATGAGTTCACTCCGTCGACACATTCGCCATGTTCAGAACACGTGACCCAAGCACAATCATTTATATCTGCAAAATAGACCCATGTATCATAATAACAAATATGTTATTGCTTTAGTTGTTGTTCATTTGATAAAGATGGTTGATAGTAGTCTGCTTACATGTTTACATGAACACTGACCGTGGTTGTCAAAGTATGTCACCTTTTTTAATAGTTACCAAAGTCATGAAAGTCAACGACTTAGAACATATATAACTAACAAACGTTTCCTTAAAATTGCGCTGTGGTAATAACTTTAAAAGTATTTACATTATCTTCAGTTTCTTCTTGCAATTAACACTATATCAATAACACAAACTGTGTGCAATTATTTTATATAAAGATAACAGGTCATTAGATAATGATAGAAAGTTTCTGCAAACTTCATATTCACGTGCATATTACCGTACTTACACAATAAAGGGTGCTGTTCAAAAACGTACCAGTTTCACAGTTGTATCCAGTGTAACCAGCTTCGCATTTGCAAGTATGAGAGTCAACACCATCCACACAAGTGCCACGGCCAGAACATGTGATGCCGACACAATTATCGATATCTACCGAATATTCTGCAAATGTCATCAAACCATTCAAACATCTTATAAGATTATGTTGATCGCATTTTCACACAGGCCTTTCTGGCTGCGCGTAAAATACTTATACATTTGTTCACATGTATCCACTTGAATAACTTTTCTTATAATTCGCCATTGTGTACTACCATGTTGAATCTAGCATAACAAATGTCATACACCACATTTATCGGGGACCAAACCATCTTTGAAAGAAAGTATTCTATTACAATTCAATGTCGAACATGTTGAATTTCAATTGTTCACAATATACATATATAAACAATTTGATGATTTCACATACAGCAGTTGGATATCAATGTTTTGAAAGTGTTGGTTTACACCTCCAAAAGATACTAAATACTATATGCCTCGGCGACCTACAAAACACTTACCTGTTTCGCAATTGCCACCAGTATAACTTGCTTCACATGAGCATGTGTTTGAACACGTTACCAGTTCGCTAAATAATAATAGAAAATGTCCTTAAAAATTATATTCACGTTTATATTAACTTGTTTATATACTACGTATTGATATCAAAGATATACCAGTTTCGCAGTTGTATCCAGTGTAACCAAAGTCACAGAAGCAAGTGTGATAGCCAACACCATCCAAACAATTGCCATGTCCAGAACATGTGACGCCGACACAATCATCGATATCTAAAAAATATACGACAGGTGTCATAAACACGACGAGTTGTGTAATATAGATTATAAATGTGATAGGAGTATTGTCTGCATTATCACAAAAGGCCTTTCTGTAACGTGTAGATAACGAATGCATTTTTGCACTGTTTAGCGGAAACTAAAATTATATTATCATAACGTATTCTTAACCAAATAGCAATAATGTTCTTTGTGAACCTTTCACAGTTTGTTTTACAATAGTAGGCTTGCGAACTTAAAACCATTCAACTTTTTACATAATTATCCATGCACGACATCAATTCCAAACTAAAATATAAATAAATAATTTAAAAACAGGTTACCATTTCGCTCAATAATAATACAAAGCTTCCGTAACATTTGCATTCACATTTGTAGTAACTTGTTTACATACTACATACTGATATCAAAGATATACCAGTTTCGCAGTTGTGTCCAGTGTAACCAAATTCACAGAAGCAAGTGTGATAGCCAACACCATCCAAACAATCGCCATGGCCAGAACATGTGACGCCGACACAATCATCAATATCTGCCAAATATTCAGTGTCATAAATTAAAAAAACTTTGCATGGAATTAATGTTAACATTATTACAACATTATATATATACGTATATATATATATATATATATATATATATATATATATATATATATATATATATATATATATAACTTACATACATTATAATACGCACAATTAGTCACTTGAATAACATTTCTTTCATTTAATTATTTTGTACTACCATATATATTCTAGTTGAAATAATATCAAGCCAGTATTGGTAGCACTTAGAGCAATCCTGATGATTGGATACTGCGTTATACAAGACTCACCTTAATTTTGTGTATAAGTAAGTGGTCGTCTTCACGAGTAAATGGATGAGTTTAATTTGACATAATTTTGTTATGGTCTTGCTTCATTCCATTTTGAGAAGGTTCATCAGATACTTTATTTAATGCTGGTAAAATGACACATTACAACGTATTTTCAGAATAGTTCGGTGTCATGCATTCTAGTTATCGCGGCGTCAATACAATGTACTCGTCCTAAGGTCTCACGCTAGTATTGCTGTCATATATACCTGGTTGGCAGTTGACATCAGTGGACCCAGGAGCACATTCGGGAGGGTATCGGCCATTCGGAGTCGGACTCACTGAACAGATGAACATTTACATGTTGACGTAGTTCTAAATAAATGCACAACTATCCTCCTTGATCAGCCACAATAAAAAAGATTATTCTATTAATTTGTTTTGAATTTATTGTCATGTGACACCTGGGAAATACTTCACTGAAGCTATCACGTATTCACTACCACATATAATTTATTTAGCATAAATCACTTGCACAAATACGACGCTGCATGCATATGATAACATATACGGATAACTATTAAAAAAAATTAATATAGTGGGTCACTTTCCAGAGAGGCCGAGATGATGGTCAGTTGGACATATCTGTCAGAGAATAAAGTGCACCCACCCACCCACACACACACACACCACACCACACACACACACACACACACACACACACACACACACACACACACACACACACACACACACACACACACACACACACACACACACACACACACACACACACACACACAAACACACACACACACACACAAATAAACAAACAAACAAACAAACACATACACACACACAAACAGACACACACACACACACACACACACACACACACACACACACACACACACACACACAAACACACACACACACACACACACACACACACACACACACAGACAAATTTCTACTTACAACATATTCTCAAGATAATTATGCGTCATGTGTTATAGTTATAACGTCAATACAATGTAAACGTCCTAACGTCTCATGCAAGTATTGCTGTCAGATATACCTGGTTGGCAGTTGACATCAGTTGACCCAGGCACACATTCGGGCGGGTATCGTCCATGGCCAGTGTCATCGGGGGGAATATTCGTCGGGTTCACTAAACAGATGAACATATTGACGTATTTCTAAATACATGCTCAAATATCTTCCTTGATCAACCACACACAAAAATGTATTACAAAATTTAGAATTTTGTGACAAATTCTGGGAACTGCTTCAATGAAGATGTGAACTTTTTCACTACTACAACAAACTTACTTAGCATAAAAACACTCCCACAAATACGACGTTGCAAAGGTGTAGTAACAAAAACGGACATTATTATGTAATTGACACTTCCCAGAGAATCCGAGATGTTGCTCAATTGAACTAGTCTGCCAGGCAACAAAGAGTAAAGAGCAAACTTGATAAGTGGATAATACATTATATAACATTATATAACAACTTGTTATATATATATGTTTCTGAATATATGGTCGCCTTCACGACTTACGACTATTATGCAAGCGTTGCATTTTGACATATTTTTGCTATGTTCGTGCGCTACATTCCATGTTAACATGGTCCACCAGGTATCACATTTAATGCTAATACAAATCCTCTTAATAGTAACTATTATCTCATATCACCATCTACAATCTACATCTACCAGCAACAATTTTGTATTAATAACAAAACAGGCGGAGTACAAATATACAAATATCACACACGCACACCCACCCACCCATCCACCCACACGCACCCACCCATACACACACACAAATTACCTATTACAATATATTTTCAAGATAATTAGGCGTCATGTGTTATAGCTATTAGTTATAACATCAATACAATGCACACGTCCTAACGTCTCACGCCAGTATTGCTGTCAGATATACCTGGTTGGCAGTTGACATCAGTTGACCCAGGCTCACATTCGGGAGGGTATCGTCCATGGCCAGTGTCATCGGGGGGTATATTCGGAGTCGGGTTCACTGAATAGATGAACATATTGACGTAGTTCTAAATACATGCAAAACTATCCTCCTTGATCAACCACACACAAAAATGTATTACAAAATTTAGAATTTGGTGACAAATTCTAGGAACTAGGAATTTACTGAGCATAAAAACACTCCCACAAATACGACGTTGCATAGATGTAGTAACAAAAAACGGACATTATTATGTAATTGACACTTCCCAGAGAATCCGAGATGTTGCTCAATTGAACAGGTCTGCCACGCAAGAAAGAGTACAGAGTAAACTTGATAAGTGGATAATACATCATTATATAACATTATATAACTACTTGTTATAAATATGTTTCTGAATATGTAGTCGCCTTCACAACTCGGGACTATTGTGCAAGCGTTGCATTATGACATATGTTTGCTATGTTCGTGCTACTTTCCATATGGTCACAAGGTATCACATTTAATGCTAATAAAATTCCTCCGAATACTAACTATTGTCTCATATCACCATTTACAATCTACATCTACCAGCAACAATTTTGTATTAATAACAAAACAAGTGGAGTACACATATTCACACGCACAACCTCACCCACACACAAACACAAACACACACACACACACACACACACACACACACACACACACACACACACAGACACACACACACACACACACACACACACACACACACACACACACACACACACACACACACACACACACACACACACACAAATGACCTATTACCACATATCTTCCAGATAATTAGGCGTGATGTGTTATAGTTATCACGTCAATACAATGTACACGTCCTTTCTCAAGCCAATATTGCTGTCAGATATACCTGGTTGGCAGTTGACATCAGTTGACCCAGGCTCACATTCGGGAGGGTATTGTCCATGGCCAGTGTCATCGGGGGGAATATTCGGAGTCGGGTTCACTGAATAGATGAACATATTGACGTAGTTCTAAATACATGCAAAAATATCCTGCTTGCTCAACCACACATAAAAATGTATCAGAAAATTTAGAATTTGCTGAACAATTCTGGGAACAGCTTCGTTGAAGATGTGAACCTTTTCATTACTATATCAAATTTACTTAGCATAAAAACACTCCCACAAATACGACGTTGCAAAGATGTAGTAACAAAAACAGACATTATTATGTAATTGACACTTCCCAGAGAATCCGAAATGTTGCTCAATTGAACAGGTCTGCCACGCAACAAAGAGTAAAGAGCGATCTTGATCAGTGGATAATACATTATATAACATTATATAACAACTTCTTATAAATGTTTCTGAATACATGGTCACCTTCACGACTCACGACTATTATGCAAGCGTTGCATTTTGACATATTTTTGCTATGTTCGTGCGCTATATTCCATGTTAACATGGTCCACCAGGTATCACATTTAATGCTAATACAAATCCTCTTAATAGTAACTATTGTCTCATATCACCATCTACAATCTACATCTACCAGCAACAGTTTTGTATTAATAACAAAACAGGTGGAGTACAAATATTCAAATATCACACACGCACACCCTCACCCATACACAAACATACACACACAAACACACACACACACACAGACACACACACACACACACACACACACACACACACACACACACACACACACAACACACACAAACACACACACACACACACACACACACACACACACAAATTACCTATGACAAACTATTTTCAACATAGTCAGGCGTCATGTGTTATAGTTATAACGTCAATATAATGTACATGTCCTAACGTCTCACGCCAGTATTGCTGTCAGATATACCTGGTTGGCAGTTGACATCAGTTGACCCAGGCTCACATTCGGGAGGGTATCGTCCATGGCCAGTGTCATCGGTGGGAATATTCGGAGTGGGGTTCACTGAATAGATGAACATATTGACGTAGTTCTAAATACATGCAAAACTATCCTCCTTGATCAACCACACACAAAAATGTATTACAAAATGTTAAAGTTGGTAACACATTTTGGGAACTGCTTCACTGAAGATGTGAACTTTTTCACTACTACAACAAACTTACTTAGCATAAAATACTCCCACAAATACGACGTTGCAAACATGTAGTTATAAGAACGCACAATATTGCCATGTTCGTGTTACATTCCATGTTAACAAGATTCACCAGGTTTCGCATTTATTGCTAGTAAAATTCCTCTTAATACTAAGTATTGTCACATACCATCATCTGCAATCTACAACTAGCAGCAACAATTGTGTATTAATTACTGAAACAGATGGACGAAAAATATTCTAATATCACACTCACACACACGCACGCACGCACGCACGCACGCACGCACACACCCACGCACACAGACACAAATTACCTTTTACAACATATTTTCAAGGTAATTAGGTATCATGTATTCAAGTTATGTCGTCAATACAATGTACTCCTCCTAACGTATCACGCCAGTATTTGTGTAAAATATACCTGGTTGGCAGTTGACATCGGTGGACCCAGGGGCACATTCGGGAGGGTATTGTCCATTTCCAGTCACAACGGCGGGAATATTCGGAGTCGTATCTCCTGAATAGATGAACATTTACATTTTAACGTATTTGCAAATACTTGATCAGCCACAGTAAGATTATTTTTATAATATGTTTTTGTGGTGTCACGTTAATTCACCTGTTAACAATTTCTCTGAACATCGTTTCTGCTGTTACCTAAAACATACTTCTACTTTCAGTAAGTATGTGTTAATTTACGGTCCATATCGAGAATGTTCACAAACATATACCATAGCTGAGAAATAGTAGGCAATTAAATACATTTAATAAAATACGCTAATTGAATTAACAATCAAAAGATGCAGACAACTTGGTAGCCAACTTGCTGATTATAATGGTCTTTTTAATTTTCCTACCTGTTGTCCTTCCTATTCTCTTACCTGACTGTACACACATTATGGCGGTAGTAACCAGTATCGTCACCAGAAGAAACCTGCCTCGCCCACCAGAGGGCTCCATGGTCGCGTGCCCTGGAAAACACAACTTCGTTAATGTACACCACAAACACCAGAGGCAGATCTAGAAATAATGGTCTGGGGGAGGCAAAGACTTTCAATTGCACCCCTGTTGCTCGCCGAAGATTAAGAACCACTCATATATGTGTTGTTGTAGTATCCGATCATGAAGCACTGAGGTGGCGGTTGCGGAAATGTTTGCCGTCTGTAACTTCACTTATTTTAATGGAGGTACATTCACTAGTCTAAGGGATATATTCAAACAGTCAAACCAGTATAAGAGCACGCAAAACCCAAAGGCCTAGCGGCTTGTGCTCCAAGAGTGACGGGAGTAATATGATTTAGAAATATGAAATACAAATGTAACTATCAGAACGCCCTCTTAGTTTTCAGTACCTTAAAAAATGAAACATGTCACTGCGTTATGTATAGAGACAAGTCATAACTAACTTTATTCTCACATAGTATGGTTGCAACGTAGTCCAGTTCATATGTCTGCGACAGGTTCCGCATGCTGATTCTCTAAATTTATGGAAACTATTTGTCATTGTTATATTTATGTGTTATGTATATGGGTCCAAATAAAGAATGTCTGCCTGCTTGCACGCCCCACTGTGGCATTGATAAATGAGTACTGCTTTTGTCTTTTATCCCACAATGGTACTTTAATTTGAAATGGACTATTTATTATAAAGACATTCTACCCATACCCCCATACATCATAATATAATATATATATATATATATATATATATATATATATATATATATTGATGTATGTATATATATATATATATATATATATATATATATATATATATATATATATATATATATATATGATGTATGGGGGTATATCCCTGGACTATATAGTTAGTATCTTTGTTGTATAAATGTTATGAATACTACCATAACAAATGTTGCAATAGAAAATGTAATTGCTTCTAACCTTCCTTTTAAGCCTAGTGAGCAAACAGACCTAAAGTGGCGCCACTTACCGGAGTTCCCTGTTACAATAATATATACACAAAAAGTGTGTGTGTGTGCGTGCGTGCGTGCGTGCGTGCGTGTGTGTGTCGATAAATGACAGTAATTTTAGATCAAGTCACAAAAATATAAATTACGTGTCGTTAAACCTAGCTCTAGGTATAATAGACCTATGATGTAAAATGTGGTGTACTAAGTGGTTGTTTTCATATTATTTCTTTTCAAGATGCACGCCTAAACAGCGTACCTCAACTGATGTACGTTATGCCCCGTCATAGTGTCACATTTTGGCCGCCACGTTTAGCTACGTTGCGAAACGTGGCTACGACGTGAGCAAAGATGAACGTCGCTAAAACGTGACAAAATGTGATCTGGACACTTTAATTTTGGACATGTTCAAAATTCACTGGCATTTCCCCACAACGTACCACTACGTGGCAATAACGTGGTACAACATACTATGCAACGTGGCAACAACGTAGCAAAACGTTGTAATACGTTACGATACGTTGTGGTACGCTATGCTGCTTGGCGGCAGCGAGGCATAACGAGGCACAACGCGGCGACACTGACGCTACAGCGTGGCGGTATCGATGCATAACCCGACTTTGATCTTCACAGCGGGTCTACAACCAGGCGACAGCGTGGCTAGCACATGGCCGAAATGTGCACATTTATTTCCAGAACGTGGTGTTCAGAAACGGGGCTCAACGGTGCGGCCAAAATGTGACACTATGCGGGGTTGCTGTGTTTGGCAATAATGCGAAGTAGGTCGCGCATGCGCAGTGTCGCGTAGGGCAGAAAGACGTTTTGTGGGTGTTATTAATTAGTTCTTTTTGTGGGTGGACACGTGAGTAATGGCACACTTGGCTGACTAAATGTGTCGTTGAATCGCTATAGGCAGAAACTGTCATTATCGGGATACGATGTCCCAGACCCATACAGCTTTGAGGCTTGACACTGACACTGACAGGACGGAATGGGTAGATGATGTGTAAAAGTGGCCCTCTGTAGATTATGGCTGCATTTACACATACTTCATAAACACTCCGGGTATGTACATTGCAGAAGCCCTGAAGTCATACAGCACTCTCGATTCGTACGCACCGTATCACGCAGCACATGTGCAGACTGTGGTGTATCATGCATGTATGTGGTGTACCGTGTATCATGCATGTTATTGCCACAGAGTTAGATCATTAATCTTTCCCCTATAGACCAGAGTGACAAGCTTGCCCGCTGCAGTGAAGCCGCTGTGGACCATCTACTTGCACGGCAGAAAGTGCTGTACTCAACGGCAGGATATATAGAATAGAACTGTTGAGCAACGTAATATATGTTAAAAAAAAAAGTCTACTAAGACGAAATGTTTAACTTGGATATGTGTCGCTGTGCCCCTAGCCCTAGGGCTAGTTAAGACAGCTCATGATTAATTTGTGGAGCAGGCCAGCAGGGCCAGCTGTTGAATGTTTTGAGTTGGTTCACTGTGTTGGGGTAGGGATCTAAATATGTGTCACTGTGGTTCCTTGGCAATGTGAATAATGATCCAGTGGGATAGGCTGTAGCCTCCAGCATGTCATTGGGATGGAAATCGATCATCTATCTGCCCTGACAAGACGGGTCATCAGGGCACACCTGACAGTGCGGACAAAGACATATTTCAAAAAACATACTCATATTATCACACATGGGAATATGCCATCGTCCCGTCGTGAAATGACCAAACTAATTCTGTTTACGGGGACACGAAAGGGAAACTGGGGTAATTTTAAGGAAACCTGTTACTATGATACCCCTGCTATTTTGTTGTAGTTTACCAAATTTTATTTATTTATTTTAATGTATTTACTATTGACACAGTATAATTAGTTAGTTAAATATCTTAATATTACTACTTTTCTATCTTTTCTACTACTGTTGTTGTTAGTAATGTTGGCAGCTCTGTTTTGTTGTTGTTTTCCCTATTATCTCATCCACTTTGCATGGTCTGTTTTTTAATCTGTGAAATTGTAATTAATTATATAGGTTTGGGTGTTCTCACCAATGTCTTTGGAAAAACGGACTTCAGTTGGTTGATTTCTAAATGACTTTTTTGGTAAAACACCACAACAGTTGTGGATCTGGTAGAATAACAAATCATATAGTACTAAGGTGTACTCACCCCTCACGGAGTGAGACACTGTATACTAAGTATAAGCCTGCTGATTTGTTTCATACTGGCATATTAGTGAGGCAACTTTTTGAACACATTGTACACAATTAAACAACGTTGACTAACTGAAGTCAGTAAATAAATAACGCGATAATTATTTAGAAAACTTGGTGCAGTCCTATGTATATACAGGGGATGCAGTGGCTTTCCGCCGTGCAGTAGCATGGCTGTCACCAGCCCGTGTTGACTTCAAAGTATCATGTGTCAACAGATAGCGGCCGAGCGATCTTGTTCTACTGGTGTGTTCTATTTATATCTATGGTTACTGCTGACATTTTAAATATTCCATAATATTTCTAGACATTGATCTAAACAAATTCTTGCCTTATGTGTTATACATATGCATTGTTTTTGATGGTATTTATTTATTTGTGCGAGCGATTAGTATGTGTTTCGCATGTAAATAGAGTAATGATTACTTTAGTTTTTTAGTTATTGACTTTACTTATATACAATGTTTAGTTAATAGTTTTAGTATGACTAATTTAACGTGTATAATTTTTTTATCTGAACGTATTTTTTAGTTGTATTTATTATTATTATTTTATAACACATAATGAGTAGTTTGATATGTTATTGTACAATGCTTTGAGCATGTTGTATATTGCGCTTTATAAATAATACATTATTATTATTATCACAGAGCCCTGTTTTTGTACTGAGGGTGAAAGTCACAAAGTCCCCAGGCATGACAAGTATTAGGTCATTCTGTGATTTTAATCATGGATCCTTCTATGAATCAACATGTCCGATACGTATTCTGGTTCATGACAATGTGAAGAATTAAACGTCCATAGACATGCAGCTGTATCTTGTATTTCATTAGAAATTCCACTGGCAACCAGTGAAGTGACTTTAGTGTTGTTGTACGTGATATGGGCATATACTTGCCGATTCTACACAACACTCTGGCTACTGTGTTTTAAACCATTTGTAATTTCAGTGCAAAGCAACAGGGGAGGGTGATGTTCCAAACAATTTCAGATAAAACCTAGATACACCCATGCTCACAAAAAAACATATTGAGGCTGTGTAAACAAATTCCACACATACTGGGACTAAAAAATAAAGCCCCGTTATCAAGGTTCCAGTGCAAATATATGTATGCATTGTATTATAATGTACATGTGTATAAACATTTTGTAAATGATTTGTCATATTACTTGCATTTATGTACATGCTTAATAAACTTTACTTTGTATGTGTTTGTATTTGTCATTCATTATGATTGGGTATATTTATGTTGATTCCTATGCGCTAGTATTTGAATACACCTGTGATATAGATCAACATGTGCACATGTATAATGAGTATCTCATAAAGAATACTTTCTACAGGAAATATCCTATAGAAAATAGCCTATAGGAAATATCATATAGTTTTCGGTAGAATATTTTCTATAGTTTTGTAAAGATTTTAATAGGAAATATCCTATAGTTGTTTTTACAATTCTACAGGAAATGTTCTGTAGGATATTCCCTGTATAAAGTATTCCATAGAAAACTACACGATCGACATATCCTATGGTTTTCTTTAGAATAGTTTATATAGGCAATATCTTATTGTTTTCTATTAAAAAATCCTATAGAATATTCTATATAATTCTAACGAAAACTATATGAAACAATCCTATAAAATATTCTATAGAAAATCATTATTTTTTTGCAATGGGAATATTTATCGGAATAATGAAAGCCTAACAAGTTACATTATCAAAACACTATTTTGACTGCATTATCATAGCAAAACAATAAACTAAAATCACTATGTGTTGATGTGCTGTGATGTAAATATACTATACATAACACACCAATTTACAAACATGTGCAGAAACGATCGCAACAAATCCTGGTGTGTTCTTTGGGCATCCGTGCAATGCATAGGATGGATAGCTGCCTAGTTGACACAAACAACTTCCCACAATGACTCCTTATCTGTCCCAGTATTCCGCCATATGGGAAGTATCCACACTAACAGGCCAACCACATTTGCTGATAAATTATAACAAGTAAAAAATTGCATTTTCTTGGGCATGGCTACTAGACGACAACAGCAAACCGCCCCTGTTTACATGTGAGCGCCTGCTGCAGCAGCAGCAGCTTTCTGCCCTACAAACAAACCGCCATGTGCGTTTAATTTATTCATGACGTCAAAGTGCAACCCCGAATTAGAACTGTGAAATTTTCGAAGACTTGCAACGTGTACATACTAAGGCTAAGGCCTAAGGCTAGCAGTGTTCCAATAGCTATTGTGTCCAATTATCGCCCAGTCTCAGGCTGTTGTTGCCACCTTTCTGGTTATTTTAACTAAAATTTAAAGATATTAAATTGGCATGTTACGTTTCACTTGTCAACTCACATTTCTGACAGAGGGTCAAATTGCATAGCACCGTAGCAAACTCTAATGATTCAGTATATGCAAATTTCCGTGTGCGATTTTAATTTTCAAAACCGCCGCGTCAACATTAATGTCAATTCACATGTATTCGCTATGTGGCAGCACTTATTCGTCTTTTTAATAACAACTCATATTTGTCTAAAAATTACTTTCGCATCTTGGTCCTTCAGTCGGACCCTAAGATGTGTCATAAGCCATAGCACATGCCATATTGTTCTTTACTGCATAATGACTTAAACGTGAAAAAGGTGTGTTCTTATATGGCGCAGCTAGTATCCGGTCCTCGGAACTGCTGAAAGCGCTTTTACACTTTACTTCCCTGGCAGACCTGTTCAATCAAACACCATCTCAACTTCTCTAGGAAGCATCCAGCCATATGCTACAATTAATGCGCGAAGGCTGCTCGTACACATATCCACCACTGTTTATTGCCAGGTGCTCATTTATCCAGCGCTGCTGAGTGAAGCGGAGCAATGAAGAATGGATAAACTTGCCACAATACCACATAAAAAGCACGGTATTTGAACCCGGGTTCTCTTAGTCGAGAGGCCGAATCTCTACCCCCGAGTCATTGCGCTCTACAACGTGGAATTATTTAAATACAATAGTTCAGATAGGGTTTCATTGTTACGTTACTACATCATAATTACCTATCATTTATTTGGAAAAGAGTATTCAAATATATTTCCATCAATGTTAACTTGCGTTCAGTTTGCATAGATCTGCCTTAATTTTGCTCATAGAGTAACATGTGTAGTTAGTTATGTAGAATATGTAATGTCATTATGACGTCATTACATCATTATCACCAATTTATTATATGACATTTGAAAAGAGTTTATATTTCCACCCATGCTTCACTTGCCATAGATTGGCAGATGTTTGTCATAAAATTAACCTGTAATTATGGTCATAGTTTGGTCTGTGGAATAAAATGTGAAATTATTAAATCATACAGCTCAGATGTGACGTAATTATCTATGTTACGTCAGCACTTCACCTAGTAATTATTATACATTTAGAACACGTCTTCAAATATCTTTCCATCGAGAACACTTGTCACAGCAAATTAATGGCCGCTGCGTGTTGAAATAATTGCCACACTGGCGCCGACAAACCGATCATAATGTGCGCCCAGTACGTTACACCTATTAACCTTTTTATGGCAAACATATTGGTCACCCGATCTGTAGAAACCAACAATTGCTTATGGATTACATTGTTCATGGCTCCAAGATATGGTTATATATATATATATATATATATATATATATATATATATATATATATATATATATATATATATATATTTGTTGTATGAAATTAACCATCCTTAGCGCAATTACTTCTGCATGCGATGCAGTCTTGTTAACATTGCATGGGAATGCGATAACATTGCTTTGGTGCGGGTCGAGTTAGAGATATGGACCACGTACTTAACACATTCACAAAGGTCTAGAGTAAAGTGTGATAAGTACCAGCCACGACGATGGAATTGACCTATCCCTCAGAGATTCGATCTGACCACAATTCGACGGACCGGTGTGCAAATCACTACCCGTATTGTAAACGTTTTGTACAATCGACTTTTTTATGCACCAGTGTTTATTCGTATGGCTTGACGGTGAAGTGCAACGATTACGCCACCTGTTATTAACAACACACTACATATATAGTAATCGCTAAACATGGCTTCGTTGCACGTCGTAGGATTCTCTACAGGTTAAATTTAGGCTCTAAGTAAAAGGAATTGAGCAGATTAATAATGTTCAAATATGAATAACTAAACACGTGTTTTGACTTAGAATATTTCACGCTGGGCGGAAAAACCGAAGTGTTGTAACTAGACTACAAAAATAACAACATGTGCAATTACAAGATAACTTAAATCAAATGACCATAATACGCTACAAATTGCAGCGAAAGGTGCTGTTATTAGTACACTATATATGCATATGGCTGTTACACTAATATAATGTTAAGTTTTTCCGCTCGCAGGCGATGTCATATATATATATATATATATATATATATATATATATATATATATATATATATATATATATATATATATATATATATATTATAAGAACTTTTAAGCATTGTGACTGTAATGATGAAAATATATATTTTCATGATTACGTCGTCATCATCTTTGTGCAGGGGGAGTGTCCCGTGGATGGGCGAAGCCTAATACCCCAGTCATATTATCACGTTTTGGGTGCCATGTTTAGCTACGTTGCAAAACGTGGCAGAACGTGGCAAACGAGGAACAACGTGGCTAAAACGTGGTAAAACGTGACTAAACTGGACATTTTAATTTTGGACATGTTCAAAATTCGTTGCCGTTTCACACAACGTACCACAGTCGTGGCAGCAATGTGGTACAACGTACTAAAACGTGGCAACAACGTGGTACAACATAGAAAAACGTGACAGATCGTGAACAGAACGCGTGTACTACGTTGTGCTTCGTTTCTGTTACGTAGTGGTACGTTACGCTATGCTGCGTGGCGGTGTGGTGGTCCCAGATTCGACCAGTCCAGGATTCGTACGATGTGGGACCGCGACGGTAGCGGTCCCACATTCGTACCGAGCCAGGATCCGCCTTTGTTACTAACGTAGTTTCCGTTAGTAATACATCAAGTGTTGAAAATTAGTCTTATCACGCACATCTTAAATAAAAACGGATTAACTTATGTGATAATTTTCACTCATTCGAACGTGTTGTGTTATTTAGTCGAATCTCGGCCCGGGCATGACGTATGCCGTTGCCACTACGTCAGAGCGCGTCAGAAAATATAAAAGCGATCATTGCGTGATATGCATTTAGACGAATCCGGGACTGGTCGAATCTGGGACCACCACAGCGGCAGCGACACAACGAGGCAAAACATGGCGACAGCGACTTTACAGCGTGGCGGCCGAGAGGCATAACCCGACTTTGATTTCCACAGCGGGACTACAACGAAGCGACAGCGTGGTTAGCACATGGCAACAGCGTGACGAAACGTTGCACCCTGCAGAAATTTGCAACTGATTTTCCAGAACGTGGCGATCAGAAACGAGGCACAACGGCGCGGCCAAAACGTGACTGTATGACTGGGGCACGAGCGAGCTATTTCCACATATCCCTGTATTGCACTATCCTCTGCCAGGTGCTGCATTCCAGTACTCGTCTTTCTGGGGTATTTTTTGTTGTTGTAACCGTTACCCTTCGTAAGGTTTTGAGGTCGAGGTCGTGACCCGCACAGTTCATCGGTACTTTCGTATTGATGAACCTTACCCAGATCCACGTCCAATTTCTAACTTGTCCATCCACGCAGGCCTATAAGACATGTGTCGTCTCTCTCACCCAGATGTGTATTTGTTTTTTCTCCCGGTATGTGTTCCAAAGCTACCCTCGAACAGTGCCGGTGTCCCGGTGCCTGATGTTCGCCTGGCGAATGCCAGACGTGATTCTTCTTCTTCTGAATGTTTATGCCTTGCTTTCGCTCTCTCTCTCTCTCTCTCTCTCTCTCTCTCTCTCTCTCTCTCTCTCTCTCTCTCTCTCTCTCTCTCTCTCTCTCTCTCTCTCTCTCTCTCTCTCTCTCTCTCTCTCTCTCTCTCTCTCTCTCTCTCTCTCTCTCTCTCTCTCTCTCTCTCTCTCTCTCTCTCTCTCTCTCTCTCTCTCTCTCTCTCTCTCTCTCTCTCTCTCTCTCTCTCTCTCTCTCTCTCTCTCTCTCTCTCTCTCTCTCTCTCTCTCTCTCTCTCTCTCTCTCTCTCTCTCTCTCTCTCTCTCTCTCTCTCTCTCTCTCTCTCTCTCTCTCTCTCTCTCTCTCTCTCTCTCTCTCTCTCTCTCTCTCTCTCTCTCTCTCTCTCTCTCTCTCTCTCTCTCTCTCTCTCTCTCTCTCTCTCTCTCTCTCTCTCTCTCTCTCTCTCTCTCTCCTCTTCTCTCTCTCTCTCTCTCTCTCTCTCTCTCTCTCTCTCTCTCTCTCTCTCTCTCTCTCTCTCTCTCTCTCTCTCTCTCTCTCTCTGTCACACACACACACACACACACACACACACACACACACACACACACACACACACACACACACACACACACACACATTCCCTCTATGTCGCTCTCTTGGTCTCTCTCCCATTCCCTCTCTCTCTATCGCTCTCCCACTCCCTCTCTCTATCTCTCTCCTACTCCCCCCTCTCTCTCTCTATGTCTCTTCCACTCCCTCTCTCTCTATCTCTCCCCACTCCCTCTCTCTCTCTGTCTGTCTCTCTCCCCCTCTCTATCTCTCCCACTCCCTCTCTCCCATTCCCTCGTTATCTTTCTCCCACTCCCTTTCGATCTCTCTCTCTCTCTCTCTCTTCCACTCCTTCTCTCTAGTTCTTCGTTGCTCATTACAATTAGGTGGTCATGTCGTCAATTCCGATGATGTCTTGGCTGGTGACTGTTACGTCCATGATTATGTCTGCCCTTTTTATCAGAATCTTACCAATTCCGTTCTTCATTACTCCGTTTGTGTTTTTTCCATCCATCCCTGCTTTCGTCTGAAAATATACTTATGATGTTGTGCGTTCCTCTTGTTGTTTTAAATTCTGCCATGGTGCCGCTTGTTTTGTTTCCAGTTTATAGCCGAAATATATTTGTTGCCTGTTCGTAATGTTTGTTCTTTTCCCTCCTTAGGCATTGGAATCTCTCTCGTATAGTGGTTTAGTTTCGCTGCGGTTGTCATTGTAGAAGTTGTGTATGTGTTCTTTTTGATATGATGTTGTTGGTGCATATACTTGCACTACGTTCAGTTTGTAGTCCTTTGATATGCAAAAACACATTCTGCTACATTGAGTCTGACCTTATTTACTCTATTTATTTATTGCTAATGATAATGCCTATTCATGCTTAACAGATGTTTACCCTGAACGATATACTGGTTGGTCGCTTTATAAGGTAATGAAGCATTCCTCTCTTCTACTCACTTTTCTGATCCCGATCACATACCACACGAATACCACCAATACGTTTTCCTCCCATTTCTTGTAGCTATTCTTCGAGTAGTGTTGTTTTCATATATATATATATATATATATATATATATATATTCAGTGTATCTATCATCTTTCGGCGGCACTTCACGAACCACAAGAAGATCCTGCCAACATGGCATTGCTAAAAATAAAGGATTTATTGCCGCACAACACCCTCTAAAATTATATCGTCAACTATGTAGAGAGCCCACAAGTTGAAGAACAAAAAAAATTAAATCAGATGAGACAGATGACGACTCCGATCGTCATGACAACACACTCTATCCAACAAGGTGACATATCAAAATAATTAACACAAATAGTGTTTAATAATTAATATTAAAAAGTCCACACACAGACACACAGACACACAGACACACAGACACACAGACACACAGACACACAGACACACAGACACACAGACACACAGACACACAGACACACAGACACACAGACACACAGACACACAGACACACAGACACACAGACACACAGACAACACTCACGCAATCACGCGATCACGCAATCACGCAATCACGCAATCACGCAATCACGCAATCACGCAATCACGCAATCACGCACGCACACACGCACACTTCTACACACCTATAGATCGATTACATCAGAACTGTATCATTTTGACCTGTGTTTTTAGCTGTCTACATACAATAAATATATACATGCCAGCACTAAACGTTAATCATAATAACTGCGTGCCAATCTGTATTATAAGCGCTAAGATAAGAATCTGATTATTATATTCCCTTTGAAAAGCAGCTGGACTTGAAGCATTCATGAACGCGACAAGCCAAAACATGTCATTATGTCTACAAACAGCCCATAGTCTATTGCTGAGCAGCAATGAGTTTGGGTAGTGGCTTCTTGTTAACCACCCACGTACTATGCCCATCAAATGCATGCAAAACACCTTGTGTCAATCTTGTCAAACGTACCTTCAACATAACCCTAGCATTAACACAACACTAACACTAACCATAAACCATAAACCTTATTCCACACAAGAAAAAAGGGCACTTGTACGTGAGTGGTTAGCAACAAGCCGCTACCATGAATTTGTCGGTTGCTGTGAGTTTAGGAATGTTTGAAGACGAAAAAAGTGTTGATTAGGCGCCACGGAACACGTACTCTAGAGAAGAACGAATACTGCATATTATAACAGCCATGCTGTTCTTGCTGCAATGTGTCGGATTGTAAATGAAATGTCATATGTCCAGTTTAGCACGTATTGAGACGAATAACTAATTCCAACATGTAGTGCGTTACGGTTATCACGTCACACTTATGTGTTTCTATTATATGTCTGTAATGATGTAAGTACATTTTGATGTAACTGGTAAGAGCAAGACTACGCCAAGTAAATGTTCGCATTTGATTTGGTCGACAGAGCCCAGCCAACCACACCATTGGCAAATGTCGCGCGTGCGCACAACGCAGAACACAGAGTGCCGTTACATACGTGAAATGTGTACGTGAAATTTTTTTAATGTAATACATAAATCGTTATCGATGAGGCAATTGTATGCGCACATGCGGCCATCTTATGTGGGTATTTGTTATGGAAAACTCACCTTGCTAAGTGGAACGAAATTGATGGCTGGCAATGTCGACCAGGCGAAAAATTTCCACTTCCGGCAAAACGAACGAAACGTGTTGCTCCTTGACAGGCCTCGTGTAACCAGAGTGGCTCCGACACCTGAGTCGTGCTTACATCATGGGCGCCTAATTTGCGTACGTCAATGGCGGGTATATAATTACCTGTCTATTCTAACACGTGATTTCACGCACGGATTCCCTCGACTATAGTTATGTGTCGTTCGTTTGCTATGCATACATGTATACAATGAGATATGTTGACGCGAAGTTTGGTCACTAGTGCTTGAATTGAATATTCAGTCACGACGCTTGCATGTTTAAACTTGTAGTCATGTTGTTGAGATATGTACATTATTGTGAATTGTTATTCTGATTAGGTGGAACAAACATTAATGTTGACAACGTCGTAATTAGTGCTGGCCAAAAAACACTTATTATGGATCAACATCAGTGGTGTAGCCAGAGGGGGGCGAGGGGTCATGCCCCCCCCCCCAATCCCAGAAAACAATTAGGATGGTGAGGTACGGAGGATGTTGATGGTCAAAACAACTACGTCACTATCTACCGTCCTGACGTAGGCCTTAGTGTGACCATGCATGGCAGCATGACGTAAGTGGAGCATCATCCTCGTGTCTGCTTCTTCTTGCTGGCATGGGCACAAGGCTGTTATGTCAGTTGCTTTGTTACTGAGCACAATGTCAGCCTTTTTTGTGAGGAGGTGGTATGTTGATTCAACTGTGCTACTCCGAAGTTCCTGACCGATGAATTGGAATAGCTCATCTTTATTTTGGTTATCTTTGAGGAACTTCTGCCATTCGACTCCCTTGGGGATAGGTATCTTGACATAGACTCGTGTTCGACGACTTGAAGTCTCACCCCGCTTAGCACGAGTTTGTGACTTGAGACTCGCCTCTTGGTATGTGTCCCAGATTGCGTCCAATCTTGATGTGTTTTCTGTCATCTGACTCTGCATGTATGGAAACAATTGTATCTGCGTGTACTACCCAAAGATTCTGGCGCGCTGGGGTTTGATGATGTGTATGACTGCGGCCATATCAAGAATAACCACTGTAGCTTCTTTTACTGCTTCAGAGGGGCCCGGAGCAGGCATGCCTGGTAGACAAGCAATAATGTCTGACTTGGTTCCTTGACGCAGCTTACCTCGATCTGATAAAGACGGTGGTTCTCGCTGATTCTCATGCTTAAAGAATGCGTCTATGTCTGCCTCAGTACGTGCTTGTAAGGACAAGAACAACTTGGTGACAAGAACTGTATTCGTCTTAGCAGACCACAGCTTGTCAGCACCCTTCTTTAGATCCGCTGGTGGTCGGTTTGAGAATGTGTACAGGTTGGTCTTTTTATTACTTCTGAACTCTGTGAACAAACTCTGTGAACATGTTTTTGCCGATGGTTGGAGCATTCTTGAGACAATCAACAATAGCGGGGACTATGACCTCGCCAGTGTCCAAAATGATTAGCTCCGAACTCGTCTCATTGAAGGGGTTTACTACTGTGCCCTCCTTCACAAGATCAAATAGAGCATTCAAGTGTTTGATGAACTTTTTCTGTTCAGCAACTGATGACTCTGGATGCTCCAAACTTTCGTTGAGGGTCGAGGCAGAGAAACAGGCACATTCAAACTCATCAATGGCCCTTAGTACTTCAGGTTTGGAGAGCTCGATGACCTCCTTACATTCCTGCTGTCCACATACGCCCTTTGCTCCACTATCTTCCTTCAGAAACTGGACGCTGTGCTCTTGGCTCTGGTCAAGTGCCATCAGTGAAGAATTCTTGTCGCCACGTTGCACAACGAACTTTCCTGCCATAAACGCTTCATGGACTGATGGGTGGGTCTCTGGTAACCGCGCCATGTCCCTCAAGAAGACTGGCACCCAGCGGGCATAGTTTGTGTGTCCAAAAGCGAAAAACCATGGACAAATCTCATCGCATGCATTCAGAGTGAGCAACCAATCACCAGGTCGTTGACCCCGGACGAAGCGGCAGTTGATGAGCAGATACTCTCTCAATGACGTCCAGTAATTTGTTTTTGGCACATTGCTGATGAGCCGCTTCTCCCACATCTCCATGGGCTCATGTGGCCCATAACCATCGCGGCAGTAATGATCATATGCTTGTACTTTGAGTACATGGAGCCAGGCACGAGTGAGCCGTGTATGCTTGACGTGCTTACCAGCTAGGAGCGACGTTGCAATGCCAGTAGTGAAGATTCCGGCTAAGGAGAACAACCGGTCCCAGCCAGATCCTGTCAACAGCTTGCCACCGCAGTCTTGGGATGTCATCTCGATGTGTAGAAAGCCCATGAAGCACACCATCTTAGATTCACTGACTTCATTCGGGTAGGCCCACTGACATTTCTTCTGTTGTGCTTAAAGAGGACAGTCACCTTCTATAACTGGGACCTGACCAGGATTCACAAACTCTATCGCCTCCTTGATGACAAGCATTGCCTGTTTCTGCATGGCCTTAGTCGAGGCCGTATCATAGAAGATGGGGAACACTCCAACGGTGGCCCTCGGTCTGACATCTTCTTCGCGTTGGTTATGGGATAAGAACCTGGAGTAGGTCACTGGTGTGCTTTGAAGCATTCCATCTTTTTCAGTCAGGACTTTGTAGAGATGGTTGAGCCACGCTTCATCGGGAACTCCTGATATGATATTTTCAGCGAATGTGTGCCTGGCTGTTACATTTGGAATTGATGTAAGTGTTATGTCTCCAGCATACTCATCGATGTATGGCACACTTGCGAAATCAGAACGATGCTGGACCGTGGCAGCTTCAGGAGCATCCAGACTTAGAGGTGGGGGTCCACCCCCATGTTGTCACGAGTCAGATGATTGGTTAGGGATATGGCAGTACCATGGAGCTCAATGCGTCCAGATTCGTCAATGTTATCGACTCCGCCAGTCGTGAAGACTCCTCGCTTGATGTTTGAAGGCACAACGACTCCATCCTCAGCAAATCGCCTTGACACCGCTTGTGCGAGTCCCCTCCTGACATCCATTACTCGGTCATACGATACCGATATGCCAAGTGCATGGAATGTGCTGATGGTTCCTTTCTGGCGATCATGCGCATGTAATTTCAGTCCCACATACAGAGGAAATGGTGTCTCTCTCTCTCCTTCTTCTGATAGAGAGTGAGTGCATTGCTAGATTGCTTTGTAGCATTGCTGTATATCAGTTGATATATAGGGCAGGCAACTCGGATCCTGGCACTGTTGCTGGCCTGATCTTCTTCTACGTTCTCTTGAATTGATTTGGAAGCTTGGATTAAGACTTCTAGAAGGATCAGAAGAGGCTTGGCAACTGGTTCACTCGGACAACTTGAGTTGAATGATCCATCAAACGGCATCTGTTGCAGAAGAATATATCTGCGCAGCATGATACCAACATCAATGATTTTCTTAGCCTCATCTTCGGACACCTGAAGGTTAACATTCTGTGCCAATGCTGCGCCAATTACTTTCTTATGAGAGACATAAACATCACGACCCTCTGAGTATACTGACCAGTCCGGTCCTAGCTTCTCTGATATATTTTCTTTGAATCTTTTCTGGTGAACGTAAACTCCGATCCAATCAGAGACCAGTTGATTGAGACGACGATCATAGAGCTTCCTCAATTCAGCAAGCTTGAAGGCAGAGTGATTGAACTCCACAAACGCGACAAGCTGAGCGATTACCAAAGGATCATAGGTGCATCCAACCGGAGAGCCTCTCTTAGCGTGAGACGACTTCGACTTTTCAGCACGGGCATCATTCTTGAGCTTTGTATAACAAGATATGTGATAATGCACATTTCCAGCCTCTGCATCCTCTGTATTGATTGCAGTGTTCAATCGTGCATGAATCACCCAATAATTCTTGGATTCCACAGCCCATGTATTGAAGTTCTTGTCACAGTTTTCACTCCTAGCTCTGTAGATTTGCTCTTCGCTGTCATCTTGAAACTTCTCACAGCAGACACATTGAACAGTGTTACGGTCGAGACTCGCATTAAGCTAGAACGAGTTTTTTTCGGACTAAAGGAACCCTCTTCACTATCCGATCCTTCCTTTGTTCTCCTTTGCTATTGCTCGCTGCACAATATGAGAGCGGAATCGTCCTCGACATCCATTATGATAGCTAGCGTTATTTGTTAACAATGTGTTGGCGATCCCTGAACCATCGTTTAAACACTGCACGTTCACTCCAAGAGGTAAGGAAGGGTACATCATGTTCAATACATTTGTTCATATCATCTTCAAGGGCTTGATATGCTTCATGATAGCACTCCTTCTTATAAGGACATCGCAAGTCTTTCTCAGATTTATTCTGGCACAAGCAACACGATGCCCAATCAGTGTCTTTCCTTGTAACTAAAAGTCCCTCGAAAGGATGTTCATCGCTCACGATGATATCAAATATTCAATCGATATTTGTACTTGTCTCGGGACTGTCTGTATCCAGGTTTGTTAGATATAATTGTAATTGTGCCACATCAGGATAGAGACCTGAAATTATAATATTGAAACTATCATTGTATGAATAACATCGGACTGATAATGTTTTCAACAAAATAAAAAATAGAGTAATAGTTTCATTCTTTCCTGAAAATTTTCATGCAAAAACAGGTTACACTTGATGCATGAGCTGCAAAAAGATAAACAAATCAGAATTGAGTGCAGAATACACACTATTAGATGACTGTCGGCTGTAGATGATAACACAATATAGATAATTATATATAATATGTCATTGTGATTCAGTTCCTGAGTGATGACATTTTTATCCTACAAATATCACATATTTCACCTTTAAATGATCTGAAAACAGGAAAATTACTTCAGAAATGGATTCCTCTCCCAATAAACATACAAATTGTGGTATTACACGTTGATGTAGTGCTGATAGAACCTGAGATAAGCCATTATTTAGTTCAGATCACGGGCTTCGGCGGCCATATTGGATTTTGCGCATACCGGCTACTTCAACTTGTATGCGGTGATTTTCGAAAACCTTATGCCCATACCTAGCACCATACTTTGAGCCATATAAAAGTGTCGAGAGGACACAGCGTTGATATAACTTCAGTTTGGGTCTTCTGGAATATACTGCCGAACTTCAAACAGGTGTCAGTCTGAAGAAACCACCTCTGGCCTTGTTGATGCGATTTTTAATGTCAACATCAGCCCCTTAATCTTGACATATGATGCTCCCTAGATAGTAATTGCGCAATTTCTCTGTGCGCAATTTTCAGCTATAGGTTAAGGTTTCTGTTGTTAGTAATTTTTCATGACCTATATATATTGTTACCGGGCTTCTCATGTTTATTTCCATCCCCTTGGATTTCTTTTGGTTGATCTTTAGTCTTAATTTCTACGGGGAATTAGCCAAAGGGAAACGCCTTCACGGTGGACAACGGCTGCGGTACAAAGATGTAGTCAAACGACACCAAAAGGCTACACACATCGCCATAGACACCTGGGAGGCTCTTGCACAGGATCGACAACAGTGGAGGCAGGCCATTTACAAATGAAAGAGTCATATTGAAGAAAATATATCACAAAAATACCAACATGATCACAATCTTCGACATGGCTTTCTGCCCCTATCATCTTTTGTGTCAACTGCGGGAGAGGCTTTTCAGCTAAGAATGGACTAATATCTCACCGACGAGCGAAGCACATGGACGATACCCTACATCATCGGGCGCGATGGACAACAGAGAGAGAGAGAGAGAGTCCTCATTTCTGAATGATGTCGTTGCGTTTACTTGTCTTTTCATGTAAATGTTGTCGTGTATGAGACATGAGAGCTATATCATCTGCGAAGTCGATATCCTCGAGGGAGGAGAACAGTGTTAATCTTATCCTTCGAGTTGGTCCTTCCATTGTTTTCTTTATGACAATGTTGAATAGTACTACTGACATCACACATCCTTGTCTGACCCCAGACTTTACTTTGAATGCAATATCCGACTGTCCCATGGAGCATGTGTCGTTCTCGTAGAAGAGCTTGGTGAGATCCACAATATGTGGTGGAATTCCATCTGTCCGTAGTATTCTCCAGAGGCTGTCTCTATGGATGCTGTCAAAAGCTTTTTCAAAGTCTATAAAATGTATACACAGTTCTCTCTGCCACTACTATGTGCACTGCTCGATCGATGATGTTTCTGAGAGTGCAGATGTGGTCTGTACAGCCTCTTCCTTTTCGGAATCCAGCTTGTTCCTTTCTTAGCACTTTGCCTACTGATAATCGTTTTACAATAATCTTGCAGAAAATATTGTCGGTGACAATAGGGTAATGCTTCGCCGGTTGTTGCAGTTGGTCAGGTCACATTTCTTGGGCATTTTCACAATTGTGCTTTTTGCACCAGTCTTCTTGAATGGTCTTTTCCTTCCGTATTGTGAAAAAATAAGGGTAAAAGAAGATTGCATACTAATTCTGGGTCTGTTTTGAATAACTCTGCATTTAGCTGTTTTTGAGACGAAAACGATATTAGAGGCACACACCCGCATTCCAACAGTATATTTAGCAGGCTATTCAAGCAAATGAGTGTCGTAGTGTAAGGGTGCAATGTAATGTATATTAATGTCTTCCGTGCCGTGCCGTGCCGTGCCGTGCCGTGCCGTGCCGTGCCGTGCCGTGCCGCCGTGCCGTGTCGTGTCGTGCCGTGTCGTGTCGTGTCGCGTGCCGTGCGCCGTGCCGTGCCGTGCCGTGCCGTGCCGTGCCGTGTTGCCGTGCCGTGCCGTGCCGTGCGTGTCGTGTCGTGCCGTGCCGTGCCGTGCCGTGCCGTGCCGTGCCGTGCCGTGCCGTGCCGTGCCGTGCCGTGCCGTGCCGTGCCGTGCCTCTGCTAAGACACGCCAGGCGAAATCACACCACATCACATCATATTACACATATTATACATGAGCCGTGGCATCCAGGGCTATAGAGGGCAAATGGCTCAGGGGTAGAGCGTCGGACTCTCGACTACGAGAACCCGGGTGCGAATCCTATGCCGCGGGTTTAAAACATTGGGCAAGTGTTATCACTCTACATTGATCATGTTCACACAGCTGTATAAATGAGTACCTGGCTATAGTCATTGGTGGATATGTGTACGAGCAACCTTCGCGCATAAATTGGAGCATATGGCTGGATGCTTCCCAGAGAAGCTGATATGGTGTCTGAGTTAACAGGTCTGCCAGTGAAGTAAAGTGTAAAGCGCTTTGAACGGTCCTGATGACTGGATACTGCGTTATATAAGAACTGGCCTTTTTGCTATAACGATAGCGTGAAAGTATCATGTTCTCAGACATTATGCGATAAGATCATCACGCGATGATTGACGTTTGCGTTATCTTGTGAGCACGCCATTAGTTCAAATGAAAAGGTCGCGATTTATTACCATGCGATCACGCCAACTAATAATCCCTTACAACCTCAGCAAAACAGTTGCGTGAGAATGACATTCATACTGAAACGTTTACGCAACGACGCAAGTTTGATTATATCTGGTCATATAACAAAAACCATGCGATTTATGCCAAGATTCTACCGAACCTATTAAAATAAACCGTGTGAACAAATGCGTGCACCTTCACGGTACCTTGAAGTTGAATACGTCTGATCAGCCACGTATTGATTAGACATAAACAAGAGTTCTGCTGTCCAGGATAGGGTAATGCTTCCCCGGTTGTTGCAGTTGGTCAGGTCACATTTCTTGGGCATTTTCACAATTGTGCTTTTTGCACCAGTCTTCTTGAATGGTCTTTTCCTTCCGTATTGTGAAAAAATAAGGGTAAAAGAAGATTGCATACTAATTCTGGGTCTGTTTTGAATAACTCTGCATTTAGCTGTTTTTGAGACGAAAACGATATTAGAGGCACACACCCGCATTCCAACAGTATATTTAGCAGGCTATTCAAGCAAATGAGTGTCGTAGTGTAAGGGTGCAATGTAATGTATATTAATGTCTTCCGTGCCGTGCCGTGCCGTGCCGTGCCGTGCCGTGCCGTGCCGTGCCGTGCCGTGCCGTGCCGTGCCGTGCCGTGCCGTGCCGTGCCGTGCCGTGCCGTGCCGTGCCGTGCCGTGCCGTGCCGTGCCGTGCCGTGCCGTGCCGTGCCGTGCCGTGCCGTGCCTCTGCTAAGACACGCCAGGCGAAATCACACCACATCACATCATATTACACATATTATACATGAGCCGTGGCATCCAGGGCTATAGAGGGCAAATGGCTCAGGGGTAGAGCGTCGGACTCTCGACTACGAGAACCCGGGTGCGAATCCTATGCCGCGGGTTTAAAACATTGGGCAAGTGTTATCACTCTACATTGATCATGTTCACACAGCTGTATAAATGAGTACCTGGCTATAGTCATTGGTGGATATGTGTACGAGCAACCTTCGCGCATAAATTGGAGCATATGGCTGGATGCTTCCCAGAGAAGCTGATATGGTGTCTGAGTTAACAGGTCTGCCAGTGAAGTAAAGTGTAAAGCGCTTTGAACGGTCCTGATGACTGGATACTGCGTTATATAAGAACTGGCCTTTTTGCTATAACGATAGCGTGAAAGTATCATGTTCTCAGACATTATGCGATAAGATCATCACGCGATGATTGACGTTTGCGTTATCTTGTGAGCACGCCATTAGTTCAAATGAAAAGGTCGCGATTTATTACCATGCGATCACGCCAACTAATAATCCCTTACAACCTCAGCAAAACAGTTGCGTGAGAATGACATTCATACTGAAACGTTTACGCAACGACGCAAGTTTGATTATATCTGGTCATATAACAAAAACCATGCGATTTATGCCAAGATTCTACCGAACCTATTAAAATAAACCGTGTGAACAAATGCGTGCACCTTCACGGTACCTTGAAGTTGAATACGTCTGATCAGCCACGTATTGATTAGACATAAACAAGAGTTCTGCTGTCCAGCTGTCGCATCGACCCGGATTCGACCGGGCGGCCTACCCAGCATACCCGACATCTACCCGGAATTCTACCCGGCATCTTCGACCCGGAGGGCAAGGCCACGTACGGTTTACACTCGAGACAGCATAACCACCTAAGACAGTCCGCGCATGGCTGTCTTCGCCTTCAGATAAACATTATCCAAGCAACTCTTAAGCTAATTTCTTTACATTTAGATGACACTACTCTTACATTCAGAATACAGCTCTGAACAAAAGATGCATGTGACATCTTCAGCACCCTCCTCTTGTTTTCGCCCGCCTTTCTTCGCGATGCCTTTTGATTAAATGATTAATTAATCTATAAAACTCCTGTATCGTTCTCGGCCTTTTTTGCCACGTCGTCGCCCTCTTTCCTAACCTCTCGAAAAAGTGGCTTTAGGGATGTCAAAGCTCACGGCTGCCTTTCCAAGACTCATTTCGTTGTCGCGAATGTTTGCCGCCGCTTCCTTCATAGCATCTGGAGACAATGTTTGCGGGCAGCTTTCCGATCAAAGGTTTTCAGTTTTCATCATCATTCATGCGTGTGCAATAATAAATCATGTTGACCTAAGTCGGGGCAAAGTTGAACATTATTCCACTTTGCCCCGATTACACAGACCTACCTAAGAATGGCATCGTGGATAAGACTTACATAGACCTTAGATATAAAACCTTGGCTTACATAAGGATTCCATAAGTTTAAAGTACTTTGGCAGAATGTTTACTTACACAGATTAGTGGTTTAAATACACTAAAAACAGACATATCCGCACAAAATAGTACATACATTATTAGTGTAAATGGCAACCACTACACACAACGCATCGTCGTGGAACCTTCTCATGATAATAATAACAGAGAGATGGCGGCGTTTATATTGCTGTGTTGGCACTGTTTCACTATAGCCCGTGTTTCGCTTTGCCCCAGGTTACCCTACATCAAGTGCCAAGGGTCTTAAGTAAATACTACAATAGCCTATTTGCATCTGTGTTCATATATTCATGGCATCTCTGTACTCATTTTTACAACAAATCTTATTCTTCCCCCTTTTTGGAGTAAAGGAAACCATAGTTAAATTGTAATTTGAGTCCCGCACACACTGGATGACTCCAAACAACGCGACTACGTTTTATTCAGGGGGCATTATAATTATATTTTTGAATTCACTTTGAGCTGCCCGCAAGCGGCAGATTGATTAAGAATGGTCCGGTCCACATGAAATACATGATCGTTATATGCAATAGCCAGGGTACCAGTATGGACAGGTCGATAGTGGACAATGCAAACTAACAGTACGTAATTCGGGACTTTCAAAAGTAACAGTTACATTCAGTTAATCATTACGGACAGTTGGCCGCTAATACAAGTTTATTGTTTATGTATAATTTTTATAGGTGTAAGTATAATATATTATGTTATGTTTTACTGCGCGTACTTGTTATCCTTTTGACTTCATAACTTTAAACTTGTAATACGCATAATGACGAGTGGAAGCGGCGACATTGGAATATCCATAACACCAGGAGTACGCAAGACCGTGGTTTATGCAATAGACATGCTTCATGTGATCCTTTTGAACTTGACGTGGATGGTATGGAAGAACAACAGAGTGACTGCACAGACATGCAAATAGATTCGGCCTTGAAATATCATTACCTTAAGAACAAACATTGACGTAGCTGAATAACACAGTATCGAACAGGGACTAACGTAGCACCAAGAAGACCCAGTACCTGGCGACGAGGGGAGGCCGTGATGAACAGTTAGAGTGTAATCGACACAAGACACCGATGCGCCTGAAGGCTGTTCGTACATATCCACCACTGTCTATAGCCAGGCACTCATTTATATAGCTGAGTGAACTGGAGCAATGTAGAGTAAATAAACATGCCCAAGGTTTTAACACGGCAACACAGGTTTAAAAACTAGGTCCTCTTAGTCATGAGTCCGAAGCTCTACCCCCGAGCCATTTCGCTGTAAAAGTAACGTTTATAACGCCAGAAAAATGTAAGCGCTACACCGCACTAACACCATTTGAAATTGTGATCCCATTCACCCGTTTGAAGATCGGTTCATTTAAGCTATGCGCACGTGTCTCCGGCGGTGTCACAGTGTCACACCAGTTAATACTGTCATGCCAGTCGGTGGTGTCATATATGTTAATAGTGGCACACGTTATACCAGTTAGTGGTGTCACACATGTTGATAACGTCACAATACTGTCATGCCAGTCGGCAGTGTCACAGTCACACCAGTCAGAAGTGCTATGTCAGCCAGTAGTTTCATGCCAGCGAATAGTGTAGTGTCAACCAGTGGGATTATGGCAGTCAATAAGTGTCACACCAGTCAATTGTGTTACAACAGTCAATAGCGTCACACCAGTCAATTGTGTCACAACAGTCAATAGTGTCACACCAGTCAATTGTCACAACAGCCAATAGTGGGACACCAGTCAATAGTGACTAGTGTCATACCAGCAAATAGTATTACACCAGTTCAGTACTGCAGTGTCAGCCAGTAGAATCTTGGTTTTAGACTGTCCTGTAGGTTTCAGACTGTCCTGTTGGTTTCAGACTGTCATGATGGTTTCAGGCTGCCCTGTAGATTTCTGACTCATGTTGGTTTCAGACTGTCTTGTTGGTTTCAGACTGTCATGTTGACATGTTGGTTTCAGACTGTCCTGTAGGTTTTAAGATCATGTTGGTTTCAGACTGTCATGTTGCTTTCGGACTGTCCAGTTGCTTTCAGACTGTCCTGTTGCTTTCACACTGTCGTGTTTATTTCAGACTGTGCTGTAGCTTTCAATCAGTCCTGTTGCTTTCATACTGTCCTGTAGGATTCAGACTGTCCTGTTGGTTTCAGACTGTCCTGTTGCTTTCAAGATATCATGTATGTTTCAGACTGTCTTGTTGCCTTCAGACTGTCCTGTTGCCTTCAGGCTGTCCTGATGCCTTTAGACTGTTCTGATGCTTTCAGTCTGTCCCTGGTGTAGTCGCTGTGCCAAGTCCATCCAGCACCTTTAGGTGACCACCTCACACAACCTGCCACTGGTCAACCTGAGTGGACATCCACTTGAGATACTCAGCAAGCACAAGTGCTTTATCAAGTTGGCCAAACAGTCAGACTACTACATGGTACATGCCTGTCAAAACACCCTCTCGTCTATATCTGTACCCCTGTATTTAGTAAACTTCCATGCTTGTACTTTCAGTTCTGTAATAAAACACAAGTGTAATTAATTATGAATAATAGTGTTTTTGCTTTCTCCTGCACGTATGTGCATATGTGTGTATATTGTCAAAATCATCACGCATTTTTACCCACGATGTCGTGTAAAACCGTCTAAAATGTTGTGATTGCTTCAGATGCTGTGGTATTCAAGACAGTTCCCTTTTGCTGTACAATTTCAAATCTATCATAAATGGCACCATAACAATGATCAGATTCACACAAAATAACCAAGCACAAAACATACACAGGATTTATTTACAACTGATCTACAATATACTGTTCTACTACATTCATGAGCTTTGATTATTTACAATGGGAACTTTACAACCTGACATAGAATGGTGGTGTCACTCGCCTAGCTTGAAGCCAAAGTTAATCATCCCTGTGGTGTTCTAATCTGTACAAATGTCTTAGAAGGAGACAAACTCCTTGCTTGTCATGCGCGACACAATGGCATCCAGCAAAGTGCTCACCCGCAGTTCAGCTTCTTGTACTTTGTAGATCTGAAAAGATTAAACACATTTCACAGGAAAGTCGTTTCATAAACAGTGCTTTCTACAATGTCATTCTGAGTGAGACACCAGTAGATTTGAAGATAATATGGCATTCAACATATGATGTAGTTCTGCCATTCAGCACAAAGTAACTTGCTTCTGCATTTACCATTAAAAACCTGATTGCGTTATTAATTTGATTTACTAAAACTTCAAACAACATCTGACAATTTATTCTAGCTCTACAAATGACAGCACAATAGATTGTTATGATAGTTGAAATGTAATTAACTGATTATTTTGCAAGAATGTACAACTAATTCTTTGTTATTACACATACCTGGCATTATCTCTAAAGTCTGTAAAAAAGCATAGTACAATGCACGCGACAGTCATGCAAACATTCAAATGAAATGCATAAAAAGCAAAGTAATTATACTTTGAAAACATGTTTTTTTTTAAACTTCCTTGGGCAGTCCTGATTATAATGGATAATACTAATGGATTAATAACTGAACCAGATAAAAGTCAGCATAAAATACAGTGGCTGGGGAAACATTTTCACAGTTGTCATCAAACTGACCTTCTTTATCTTGTTCACGTCACTGACTTCTTGAAGTCTAGATAAGTCCACCATCTCTCCTTGGACGTGCTCAGCCACTTCAGATAAAGTTCCTTTTCTCAGGCTGTGAATCTGCACTAGTAGAACACTTGTATCTTTGTCCCCCATGCCAAACTTTCGAAATGCATCTGATATCTGCAAACAAAGACATGGCATTATGGTTTATGCTTTCAAGACAGAGTGATGTAGAATAGTCATTATTCTGCTATAAAAGTCGACTGCAATAAAAAAATTAATGACAGCATAATGTAATGAGAAATCTGAGCTTAATGTCATTGTACTGGAAATAAAATACAGGGAAATTTCGTGTGACATATTTATTATGTCTGAATGTAATGATCTGATTTCTTGATTTATTGTTAATAAATACATGTTTTACTTCTCAGGAGAGCTAAAACATTTACTTATTAATATTACTATGTATTGTTATATAGTTTTGCTTATACCAACTATCGCTCAGCTATGTAACTTCACAGAGAAGGCAGTCTGGTGGCTTTACTGGTGCTTGAATGCTATCTGTGTGGGGCTAAACAATGCTGCCACCCCACGGATACTGGTTAATCCTGCAGTAATTCCAATTTTATAAACAACTCCAAATTTGTATTTCTATTTATTTATTTTTAACATAAGCTTAATTTTTAATAGTTTTTATAACACAGCATTATCTGATAAAAAGGTATCCTTATTTAATTTGTTATTTCAAATTTGGCTTGAGAACCAATCAGCATCTCTACTCTAATCTGGGGTAAGGCCACCCTGTCAGTTACATCAGCAGGACATTAATATTCCAGGCGGAGTTGAGGAGCTGAAAGGTGTTGCCACCTCAGGTAGTCTGGTTAATCAAGGGTAAGTGTGACAGGGCACACTGTGATATTTGCCCTTCACAAGGCCAGGTTATCAAAATGTAATTTGTGATAATGTTACCTTTAGACACTATCTTCTTTATTATTCGGCTTAATAAGTAAACAAGTAAGATTATGTCATTTACATATTTTTAATTGATTTACTTTGTGACTACATCTGCCATGTGGTAGTGGCAGGGTTTTTATGCAGAACCAAATTTTTGCCAATCACACATGGGTGTTAACTGTTTACAGTTTACACACTTTAAATGTGTCTGGTGACATGAAATGGACTACAAACACACATGTGACACCATTTACATTCACTTTTGAGGCATAACTGACAATATCTATGGTTTTGGAAGACTTTTTGATCCTTAATTTCTGTAATTTACCTGTATTTTTACCTGTCTAGAACAGGTTTTACCCATCCAAATGATGGGTGGACGGGTCTCTGCATAAAGCTATGGGTAGCGGTCACTGGTCACATGAGATGCTATCTCTGCCTCTATCTCTAAAAGCTGGTCTCAATATATTGGATGATGTGACTGACGCACTCACGCAGTGGTGTAGCTGTGGTGGAGACTTATACTAGCTCAGAATGACTACTCACTTAGATTTAGACTAGCTCAGAGAGACTTTCTCAGACTCACATTTATTTTTAACGGTGGGAATTTGCCACAATAAAGAATACATTAGAGACAACATTGTTGTTGTCCTCTGATCCCATTCTACAGTTTCATTAATGAAGAGAGGCTTTTTGCAGTAATTTATTTCAACTCAACTTAAAGTATCAATATTGTTAATAACACTCACTGGAGAGGGGTGAGCAGTGCAGAAAGAAGAATTCTGCATTAACTGTCTTAAATTTCATAATCAAAATCAAATTATTTGTATCTCATCATAAATGGCATTTCATCATCTAGTACAATTATAATACCAATCAAAATATCCACACAAAAACCATCACTTAATGGACAATGTTTACCATGGCTAGACATCAGCTTACATTCTTTGATGGCGACAGATTGTAGATGACTTCTGAATGTAGCGTTCGTGTCACCCGTTTCTTACATCGGTCTAAGTGAAGGGCTTTGTTGCATGCAACAAGAATCTGGAAAGTGTCAACTATCTGAAATGAACAAAGTTGCAACATTATTTTGGTGACTGGAAATGGAAGGGTATAAAATTACAAATGGATGTAAGAATCGCAAGGATATATTTTGAAGCAGAGATATGAAAGCACTATAGGAAGCAGGACACAATAAGTCGTAGATAGCTGGACTAGTGGCTGCAGGTTATTAGTGACGCTAATGGGTTGCTATTCTTGTTGGCCGTAGGCGGCACGGCATCGCTGCGAGGGTCAGTAGTGCTATTCTAGCTGGCCTTAGCCGGACTATACGAAGAAGCACAGCCAGACTATTATTATCTCTCGGACCTACCGAGAGGGGAGTCCGAGCCTTGTCCGAAGCTTAGCCAGAGAGTTGCGCAGATAGCCTAACTAAATAAGGAAATGCATGTCTAGTTGGTGACTGCCTCTTGGCAGATAGGATATAAGCCTAGGAAGAAAAGGACGAGGAAGGAGAAGAGAAGAGATGGAAGATGTTTGTACTGTGTGTTTGGAGGAATAAAAACGTGTTTGCTACCAAGCCGAACTTGGACTTCTGCAGTTATTGAATCTTGAAGAGACACTACACTGCTTGTGTGTTGTGGTGAGTTGCAATGGTGGCCGATCCTGTAGTAGGTCGCTAGATGTAACTACCTGACATGCGAGTAGTGTAACCCAGGCCGCAACCGATACCTCTAGAGTGGAATATTGCGTAACACTCATTAGGGGCTAGGTTGAGGACATCATAACGGCATTTTCGTGGGCGATAATACATGTTTCTTACCATAGATGGGTTTAAAAGGGTTGCATCCAGTTCCCCTGTCATGGCTAATTTCTTCAAATCATTGCAATTAGCTACACTTTCGAACAGGGCAACAGAAATTGCAGAGTCGGGAAATATTTCGTTTTGAAACGTTTCGATTGCCATCGTTGTTGCCTGCCTTGGCTTGAGCTCAAGGTTGTCCAGACTCCGTGGTATGGCGCCACTGTTTTGATGGACACGTCTGTTGTCAAAACGCCAACGTTTTGTGTTTATCAATCTTTTTGTCGTATTCGTCTTCTGATTAGAAATATATTTTCATTATCACAGCCACGCTACACATTACATGTTCATGTATATAAAGCTGTACTGGCGGTAAAAATCAATGACGTGTGTGTGTGTGTGAAATAATTAATTATTAAACTTGCACGCACTCATACCGGCTACACGCACGCGTGCGCGCACATACGCGTACTCACGCACATGTACACAAATACAGTTTGTAAATTACAACGACCAGGAAATGTAAAGACAAAAAGGCCACTAGAGATTATTAGGAAAGGGTGACAACTGGAGATGACCAGCAAAGAGTGGCCCCTGGACATGACCAGCAAAGAGAGGCCCTGGCAATGACCAGCAAAGAGAGGCCCTGGCAATGACCAGCAAAGAGAGGTCCTGGAGATGACCAGCAAAGAGGGGCCCCTGGACATGACCAGCAAAGGGAGGCCCTGGCAATGACCAGCAAAGAGAGACCCTGGAGATGACCAGCAAGAGAGGCCCTGGAGATGACCAGCAAGAGAGGCCCTGGAGATGACCAGCAAGAGAGGCCCTGGAGATGACCAGCATGAGAGGCCCTGGAGATGACCAGCAAGAGAGGCCCTGGAGATGACCAGCAAGAGAGGCCCTGGCAATGACCAGCAAGAGAGGCCCTGGAGATGACCAGCAAGAGAGGCCCTGGAGATGACCAGCAAAAAGTGGCCTTGGAGATGACCAGCAAAGAGAGACCCTTACTTTACTTACTTACTTATGCCTGATTGCTCGCTGGGAGCATAGGCCATCGACCAAGGAACGCCACCGTTTTCTGTCCGTGGCCATCTTCTCCATTTCTCTCCTGGTGTATCCCATCTCCTTCGTTTCTTTTTCTGTGTCTCTTTGCCAGGTGTTTCGTGGCCTACCTCTTCGTCTCTTCCCTGGGGGTTTCATGTGATGGCTTGACGGGTGATGGTGTTTGGTGGTTTCCTGAGTGTATGTCCTATCCACCTCCATTTTCTCTTCTTTATTTCATTTTCTATGGGTAGTTGCTTGGTCATTTTCCAGAGTGTAGTGTTGGATATCTTGTCTGTCCACTTCAGGTGTAGGATTCTACGCAGGCATTTGTTGATGAAGGTCTGTATTCTTTTTAGTGTCTTCTGTGTACTTCGCCATGTCTCCGATCCATAGAGTAAAACTGCCTTGACATTTGAATTGAATATTCTCAGTTTGGTGTTAGTTTTAATTTGTTTTGCTCTCCAAATTTTTCTCAACATGATGAATGCAACTCTTGCTTTCTGTATCCTTGCTTTGACGTCTTCTGCTGTGCCTCCATGTTTGTTGATTGTACTGCCCAGGTATGTGAATGAGTCTGTCTCTTCCAGTGGCTCTCCGTTCATTGTAATGGGGTTGTTGTTCTTTGTGTTGGCTTTCATAATCCTTGTCTTGCTTCTGTTGATGTTGAGTCCTAGCTGTGTTGACACTGTGTTTAGTAGCTCTGTTTTTTCCTGCATTTGTTGATGGCTGTGTGAGAGGAGAGCGAGGTCATCCGCAAAGTCCAGGTCCTCCAACTGGCTCCAAGGTGTCCACTGGATCCCATTTCTTCTATATTTTGTAGTCTTTTTCATGATCCAGTCTATGGCGAGCAGGAATAAGAATGGTGACAGAAGACATCCTTGCCTCACTCCTGTCTTCACCATGAAGGAGTCTGTAAGTTGTCCTGCATGAATGACCCTGCATGCCATATCTTCGTAACTATTTCTTATCAGAGATATAAGTTTATTCGGTATCCCGTAGTGCTGTAGAAGCTTCCACAGTGTATCTCTGTCGAGGCTATCAAATGCCTTCTCGTAGTCTACAAAGTTTATGTACAGGGATGAGTCCCATTCCATGGATTGTTCAACAATGATTCGCAGTGTTGCTATTTGGTCGGTGCATGATCTGTCTTTGCGGAAGCCAGCTTGGTGGTCTCTGAGCTTGGCATCCACCCCTGTCTTCAGTCTGTCCAAGATGACTCTGTTGAGGACCTTTCCGGGTACTGATAGGAGCATTATCCCAAAAAGTGGCCTTGGAGATGACCAGCAAAGAGAGACCCTGGAGATGACAAAAAACAGAGGCCTTGGAGATGACAGGCACCTAGTGATCCCTAGACATGTCCATGCAGCAAAGAGAGGCCCATGGAGATGACCAACACAACTTGAGTGAACCCTGCAGATAACCGGCAAACGTAGCTAGCCGCTGTAAATGACCAGAATACAACCCAGACGAGTGGATGCATAAATACAGATGCTGAGTGCTCTTAGAGAAATCTGACTGGGTAATCATACAGATTTGATTTCATCGGCCCGTGACTGGCGTGTTTTGTGTGTGAAGATGTTATATAAACTTTTCCTCACGAAGATTGTTGATGGCAGTTGCAGTGACGAAAAAACAGGATGGTGGGGAACGGAGGACCAATAACTGGCTGCCTGATTCATAGAGTCACAAAGTATATTGCAGCCCATGAGGTGACAGGGCAACGAAAATGTCATCATTCTCAGTGTGCTAATGACTATTAACGATTCAAAATATTAGTTGCCCGGTTATTAGACTAGGGTCAAATGGCATTTTGCTGTTGATCTTTTCTTGGTATCCCTATCGCCAGGGGTGAGTTGACCATTATTCGCAATTTCAGTCTTCCCGTCGTTTTCCCGTCCATTTTCTGGGCATCTGCCACTTTTTCACTGTCGCCCATTCCTTCCACATTACCAGCCCATTTCAACCTACTCCTCACCAATTTCTTCTTAAAAGGTTCCTTCACTCCAACCTCCACTCTCTGTCTATCCATTCTTCTCTTACTAGCTCTCTTTAACTCCCACGATTCTTCTCAAAAGGTTGTTTTCGCAAACCTGGACCTTCCCCTGTTGTTTAGACTATGTTTGTGTCATCGTCTCCAGTGCATTTATGTATACCGATGTAACACAGATGTCGAGCATATATATATATATATATATATATATATATATATATATATATATATATATATATATATTATTTATAATATGGTGGCGCCCAGTGGTCAATGATAGCCAAGATGCATACGTACAGTAGCCCTCCCGTCGGGCTAATTACAGTCAAACCGTGAGAAGTCAACCAAAGAGTACTCAAGTCAGTTCTTATCAGCTCTCATTTGGCGCCTGCTAGACAGAGAATACAGTAGCTGCCAGTACTACCTGCGTGTATTTGGAGTCAGACCACATTTACATTTTCTATAGGCGACCATTATAACGTTTCCTTCATTTCCTACTAATCTTGAGCAGCTCTGTTATTGACCATTTCACAGCATATTTACCCTCCATAGACAGAAGTTCTGTGAAAAATTATTTTAATACCTCAGGCTCCCACAAACTTCTTTTAAACTTTACACCCCTCCATTTCTGCTTGAACCACCCATGGATTGCCCCTGATTACATCACCAAGCAAAATGACAACTGTATTAATACGCAGAAATGCACCGACTGACAGCTGTCGTAATTTGACAGCTCTGATGCCACGCTGCACGAAAACATCATTTCTAATCACTCCACATTACATATGTGCTCACAGAAATTCAGACAACTTGCATAATGCTTCTTTTAAGGGGTACTGCTTCTTTGCATTCAGAGCATGTTTACAAGAATAACGTTTGGGTCGAAACGAGCGTCACAATTAATTATTGTGCGATATTCCGATGTACTACAAACCCTGGTCATCATAGGGAACACACATGTATCTTAAGACTGCTTACGAATAATATTTTGTAGACAAATTGAGGCTGGTTGTTTCTCGGAAGCCTGCTTGAGCTTCGAGATCGCCGCAGTCTTCGGTTCGTTTTCAAAGTTATTATTCTATCGATTCCAGCCCCCATGCCATGATCCATTTCAGGACAAATACATTACAAACAGATAGCATCAGATAGCATATATTGAACTAAAGAAAAAAACGTTGTGTATAAACTATAAATATTCATTAGTATGCCGACATGTGAAGGAAGAGTTGTATATTTAACACAACTCTTTAAATCCGGGATTGTTACCGTGGCCCAACTGGTAGACGCGTTTGCTAGGTGTTGTCGCAAAAATATAATTATCAATGGAATCAACAAGCAACGATGTAGAAACTGCTTGTATTTGTTTTATTTTTGTAGTAGTTATGAAAATGAAAATATGTTAATTGTATATAAGGACGATGCATATTTCTCAATTTCATTTATCAAGACAAATAATAATTTGTTTTCAAGTGTAGTAACAATAACTTAATTCAAAATTATACATCATCGTTAATTATAATTATACAATTACCATATTTTCATTTTCGTCGCGAATAAATAATTACTACAACAATAAAAACACAAGTAGTACATCATTTATTGATTTTAAATGATTCGGTTTATAATTATTATTTAACGTGTTACGTTAAATTTACAATTCCTCCTGCATACATCGGCATACTACTGATATAAATGTACTATATAATATTTCTGTCTGAAGTTAAATGTTTCTAATGTATGTGTCGATACAATCGATACAATATTACTCATAAAACGAGCCGACGACAGTGGCGAACCCGACGGCGATGCTCAATCAGGCCTCCACGAAATCTCTGGCTTAAATTTTTTAATTGATTCGTTTGGAACCATAAGATAAATATTACTTGTCCCCTGTGATGACTAGTGTTTGCATTACATCGAAATATCGCATACTAAGTTATTATTACGCTCGCTTCGACCAAACAAACTACCTTCTGCTGGCTACACCACTGTTGTTGGACCTCAACCACCCCCACACAGTTTGTATTCCCAGACATGGTTACAATAATTGATTTTGTTTTTATACCATAATTGTGTATTACAATTGCGTATATTTCTAAATTTCAGTTATTAATTTTAGACAAATCACAATTTGTGTTCCCAGATACGGTTATAATAATTGAAACTTACACTTACACGTCGTACATACACTTGCGCATGTGCATGTTGAAAACTGGATACTTTTCATCTGCATGTTCAAATAATAAAGAATTACTACTCCAAAATCGATAGACGGCACCGTAGCCCAGTAAAACAACGTGGCTAAAATGTTAGAGGACTTGCAGATTGTTTTAGCGCAAGAAAGGTTGGTCGACTATATAGCAGGCCAAATCCCTGTAGATATTATGGTCAGTTTTGTTTATTGACATTATGAACGCCCGCCGACATCAAATGAGAGTTGGCGGCTCAGATCGTGGCGGCTGACAACCGACTTGACGGTCAAGTAATTATAAACACATGTGATAGCTAATCCCAGTGAAATAAGTGAAACATTCTTTAGCATATAATTTATAAAATGAACTTCTTACAAAGCTTATTTTTAAACATAGCTACAATGTATATTACTATTTTGACCGAAATAATGTCGTAAACGAATGAAAGAAATACGCAGAGACCAAATCTGTGAGTCATTTTGTGCGTCTGCATTTGGCGCGCTTACAGGTTAACGGATCACAGGATTGACGTGTTTCTGCCCACAGCGGGTGCACGGGCGTCACAAGACAATTAACATGGAGGCGACGCCTATATGAATCTTCTCATCATTTGACATCTTTGGACGTAATTTATGTTTGTATACATGTATATACATACATACATACATACACACACACACACACACACACACACACACACACACACACACACACACACACACACACACACACACACACACACACACACACACACACACACACACACACACACACACACACATCATACATACATACATACATGCGTACATGCGTACATGCGTACATGCGTACATGCGTACATGCGTACATGCGTACATGCGTACATGCGTACATGCGTACATGCGTACATGCGTACATACGTACATACGTACATACATACATACATACATACATACATACATACATACATACATACATACATACATACATACATACATACATACATACATACATACATACATACATACATACATACATACATACATACATACATACATACATACATACATACATACATACATACATACATACATACATACATACATACATACATACATACATACAAAAAAGTTATTTTGTTTAGGCTCGGGCAAGGAATATATTTTAAAAATGCCATTTTCTACATAACATAACTTCTTAATTAATAGTTAAAATAACATTGTATTACCTTTGTCCAGGGGCAACAACACATACTATACGTACACCCATTTCTACAGAGACCTGACTGATACGTCGAGATATTGCATCTTGAAAATGTAGAAATGTGTTATTTTGGCAAATTAACACTTGACAATAGACAAACACAAAATAGAAAAACCTAAATAAAAATATATAGGTGTGGAAGAAAAACTTAACATTTGGATATTAAAATAAGTTCCATTCAGGTATGTCATTTAAAATTAATATTTTATATGCCTTTTTATTTATTTTCCCCGATTACCTTACCTCAGGGAAAAATCTCATAATAAGTTAAGAGGACTGTTAATAAATACAAAATTAATCATATTTATTCCCTCACATATGATAACAATGATTAATAAAACATGGCTTACTCGTGTATTGGGATAGATGTCACCTTCGATATATATCAGTCTACTAATAATTATATCAATAACAGTATATAAAATAGCCTTGGGCGAGGATTGTTCATTCAAATTAACCACATTTCTGCATGGCTTACACATATAAGTATTTACCTTTTTGAATAAACACACACGCATTTCAAGACAACCTACAAATCAAGGCAACAAATAACTGCCCGTGGACATATTATTTCGCTAGCGCGATCTGATGCGGAACGGCGACATTACTAGCATCATTTCAGGAAAGAAAACTTTGATTTAATGTAATGAAACGTTATTGATCGAGTGTTGTAAATTCGAATTTATTATTGTTGAATTTTATTGAACGTTGTAAATGTGTTTGGGCAAGCAAATTAATTTAAATTGTAGTTCAAAAATACCTAATGTATATTTTATTTGAATAATTATTGACTATGTCATGATTTTATTGTGATGATGCTTAAAAGATGCAAGTATATATTATACATATCTTGACATTTGGGTGCTAAGTGCAATAATGTACAAGGTAAGTTAGGGTTCACTTTTTTGGCATCTCTCTTCACAATTTCTCACAATGAAGTGCCTTAGAATCTATAGACATTCATGCTGTTATCTTCCTTATCATGACTTTCTAGCATCCAAGGATGCAGTGGCCATCTGCTCTACCTTGATGTGTTTCTATTAGGGCTGCTTAGTCGAGGGACCTCAGTAATTGGGTGATTCCACTAATTACTGCCAATTTTATGACTAGAGGCCAGTTAATTCTGATCCACTAGACTGGCAAGTTATGATAAACAGAGTTTCAAACATAAGAAATCAACTTCTTTTGATACACAGGTGCAGTAAGTGGAACACAGATTCGAGAAGTTAAGTCTATGAAACTACACGACTACGTACTTTATGGAATATAACACCTGAAATAAGTCAACCATTTTGCTGCCATGTCATTCATGAACTTTTAACATGTTCATTATATTAAACAAATTGTTTGATTATGTCGATGATGATTAGGCAGTTATTACATTAATAGGCGAGTATTACATTATCTAGCACAAAGACAGGGGAAATACTCCCAGATCGCCACAAGTTTGTCTTCAGAAATTGTCTCACACATGAATATCTTTGTCACTGCCATTTTGTGATCGCGATCATCGCGACAGTGATCGCAATACGCGAATCGGGTATATATGCGATGCTGATAATATCAAACCCGTTGGATAATCTTCCCCCCGCCCCCAGATCGCCCGCACATGAGCAGATCAACCGTAGAAATGCGTCACGAGGTGCCGCTGCGCGACCGATCTGCTCGTGTGCGCCGGGTTTTAGCCTATGTCACCTACCCCCATGGCGTAAATCCACTAAATAGTCCTTAAATCCCAATCAAGGGTAATAAAACCACACTGTGTATGTGCAAATAAGATAGGAGCAGCAAATGTTTCACGTTATGAACCACACTCCACTGTTCAGTGATGATTTGAGTAAGAACACGTGCAGTTCTATTTCAGTACGGGTGAAAACTATTTTGAATGAGTAATTCATATATTGAACTTTATTGCAAACTAAACGTTAAATTAATAAATAATGTTATGTTGATCTGTGTTTGGATTGCATGATTTATAATGTTTTTGTTTTGATTACTAATGTAATTGTTCACATTAAAATTCCAACAATAGTTATACATTGGAACATACATATTCTAAATCATTTAGTTATATTGCTGACACAAACTAGTTATAAATGGACATAAACATAAGCAACCACTCGCTGATCAGACAAGCAATGACAATAATGTGTGATTTTTGCATTGAAAAATGGGTCTATCCTAGGCCTACGAAATATGAATGGATGGTAACCATACATAAATATAATATTACTACTACTTTAGTCAACACGTTACAATAAACTTGAAACCAACAGCCTTATCCATGGAACATAATTGATGACATCGACAACGTCTGAGTGCATACTATAGACCTAGGCGCGGCCATTCTTTTATATGTTCATTTATAGTAGATCGGTTAACTGAAAACTGCCAATACGATGCAATTTGGGATTTGTCTAAAAACATATTCTAGAAGTATGGTATGCTGTTTCTCCAACTGAAAGGTATGATTGAGACTAAATGGTCAAAGGAATGCTAACGGCATCCCGGTGAAACCATAGAATAATGTTCCGTTGAAAATCGCTGAAAGCATGCAAACTACACAAAAGTAAAGGCAAGTTCTTATATCGCGCAGTCATTAGAACTGCTCAAAGCGCATTTACACTTTACTTCCCTGGCAGACCTGTTCAATCAAACACCATCTCAACCTCTCTGTGAAGCATCCAGCCACATGCTACAATTAATACGCGAAGGCTGCTCGTACACGTAGTCACAACTGTCTATAGCCAGGTACTGATTTATAAAGCTGAGTGAACTGGAGCAATGTAGAGTGAACAAACTTGCCCTAGGTTTTAACACCGCAGCACAGGATTCGAACCCGGGTTCTCTTGGTCAAGCGTCCGAAGCTCTACCCCTGAGTATAAGAACAAATAACGTTTGTGTGTTTTTTCTATTCTATGTGCATTAGTAAACATTACTGTCAAGTAGATGGTAACACTTATTTCCAAATAGTTAGATTCTCTTGAGCCGTAGATTTCCTTGGGCGGTATTTTATTTTGACTGGTGTCACTCACACTTGGATCGCTTATGAAGAAATTCAACGCGCGCCGCGAGTGAGTGACGTAAATCACAAGGCATGCTGGTATTTCTGTTTTAGGATAACATTTTATGGAAGAAAGCGCAGCAATGAATGTTAACGAAATAGCAGGAACATAAGTGAAATACAAAGGATAAATTAAAATTTTAATTGAATATTAATAACAGATTTAAGAGACAAACTAGAGTGGAGAGGTGTTAAATTACAAAATGGCCACGCCCACTGATCGCAATGACGATTATCACTACAGGGGTCATGACACAGTTAGACTTCCTGTTTGGTTACCGTGTAGTTTGAATAACATCCGGCGTGCGTCTCGCTATGGCTGTTTCATCGCTGTCATGAAGCATATGGACACTGGTGTAGACCATCTGACACCTTGTCTCCACATCCTCTGCAAACAGTCTTCTGTTTTCTGTTCGTCTAGCAGCATTCTCTCCGGAAAACATCATAGGGGAGAACGATGCCGTCATGATGTGACGAAACTGTGTCTGAGACTGATGTGTTATATCGGATTGCCTCTGTGTCTCCATGCCAGCTGGCAGGGCATCTTGTATGCCACGTGAAGACAACGCATCTCCATCCGTAGCGACATACTTGACTGCGACATTATCTTGTGCTAGGCTGTCACCAATGTGTTTCCCAATCCTGTACTCAGACAGTGGCTCCGTTGCTAGCACATTGGCTGTACATCCAACATGTCCAGGCCTGGTGACATTTAACCCTTTACTTCGAAGTGAAGATCCTAATTTGCATGCAGAGTTTATTGTCCAGTTGGAAAGCTATGATTTCCCGTTGACCAGTGTGCCAGCTGAATGCAGTCCCGAGAGCCTGTGAAGCATTCTGGCCACCACAACTGTAACTGTTTTTGAGATTGGTAGAATTGTATCAAACATCGACGCTGATGTTAAGCGGAGCATCTTCTGGCAGACCACGAAGAGTGTTAGTCTCCTTAGATATCTGTCTTCTTATGCGCAAGTCACCCATTGTTACTTGTGCAGTGAGAGCTGCGACTTTGTTTGCTGTTCTCTGGAATCCAGTGTGACTGGGAGGTGGCGGGCCCATTGCTGTGAAAATGTGACGGAACTTTGTGGTTGCTGTTGTCGAATCCTGCAGACCGATGTGAAGTGCAACATTTGTTGTGGCAGCCCGCTGACCACAACGTCCAGTTTCTATCTCACTGTACAGTTTGTAAATGCGTGAGTGATACTCACAGTTCACACATTTCAACGACTCCTTCCAGCAGAGGCCGACCTGTTGTTCACGGTATACTTGAAATTGTGGCGAAGTGCACATCTTCTGCTCAGCATGCTCAGTGTAGCATTCATTCCACATCTGAGCATTCTTTCCAACATTCAGCAGACGCATTTCGGAGGAAGGTCCTTGACTTTCATCTGGCTGGAAGTAGCTTTCTGTTAAAGGTAGTCTTCGGTTTGGTCGCGGCCGAAGAATTTTGCTGCTGCCAGATATTCCATCAGCATCGGTAACTGTCAAGAGGCCACCAGACGTTTCTTGTACAACTCTTGATAAATCATCCATGTCTAGTCGTGGAAACCATACAGAACTGGGTCGTGTTTCGGTCTTTTTGGCATGTGTTGTTTCGAAATATGGGTAGCCTTGCTGGAAGCCACGCCGATGTTTGCACATTCTTCCAACAGGCGATGTGTTCCTATTACTAAGCTTACTCGTCTCATTATTTGCAGTTGCCTTCATTGTAATCATGCAGAATAATCCCGGCACAGAATTGCAATTGGCAGAGACAAACCGTGAATTGAGATTACAGAGTCTGAAAGTCCAAATCACAGTGACCGAACACTGGTGTGATAAGGGAGTGGGTGGGGAGGGGCTTGAAGCAGTGAATCCTCTGTTTGAAAATCTATACCCAAAATGGACCAATCACATTACAGCAGGGTGACCAATCTATCTTTTTTTTACGTCAGCTAATTAGAAACATGGAAAGACCCCAGGATGAAATCCTAATGACACATTGGCTGTGCAACTTCAGGGAAATCACCCAATAGGCCCATATCACAGCAGGTGCTGCCTACTGACTTGATCACAGCTCAATCAGGCAAGTGCCACAGTGTATCGAATGTCTACTAATTGCATTGTGTAATGCTTTGCAATTGAACTAATTAAGACGTCTGGCGCCTCTGAAGAATGCACATTTTAAGGTCATGTATCATGTATATCTACAGTCTTTTAATAGGGACAAGGGAAAACAATCAACATAACTCTAACTGCAAAATTACAACAGCCTGTATGTGATATTTTACAAAAAACCATACTGGGCTATCTGAAAAAACGGGTAATGTTTTCATATATGGCACACAAGAAACTTTGCGTAGTGTGTAGATGTGCAAGATTAGCATTTTGAAACTGTCGCCTGCTCATTGTTGTGGCGCTCGTTGAAATAGGGTGCACTGTTTAAATGTCTCTAAAAATAAAATGTGTGGATGAAATAAAAAAGATTACTGCGCTGTGTTTCAGATAGGAATGGAAGCTGTTGACATTGAAATGGTGAAATAATGGCACTGGATATGTCAGTGACTCCATGCATTCTAATACACAGCTGTATCACAGCTAATATATGGTATCACTGAGATAAGATCACTGAGCCGTAATGCTGTAGGCCTGTTTACTGCACCAGCCGCCGTGGCTAGCTGGCATTGTCGAAGTGTCACACCGCATGCCCCTGCATGGACTGTGACTAATGTGTAATGAGAATCCCTGCTGCTCTGGCACCATTAGGACATGAACGTTTTGTGACTGACTTGCTTGTGTGAGATGCCTACAAGTCAGCTACATAAGCATCAGGTAAACATTGTTTTAATGATGATGTTGTGTAATTTAAAACTACTCCTAACTAGCGGCCACCCAGTTGTAATGCGGCCACCAGTTGCTGGACTATGCGCAGTGGCCACAAATAACCCTTCTCTGATGGCGCTGTTGACTCAGGCCAGAGAACTGATACAGCAGGACTGCCGCAAGGCTATTGACAGACGACGCCAGATCACTATTGATGTCTTTGTTCTTCGTAAATAAAAATTAATGATGTTTACTGTTCGTAAGTTTTTTTGTCTCATGCTACATTCATCGACCCAGAGGAGACGCGACCCGCCTTATACGGGCACTTTAGATATGGTATAACGCTGTGTGTAGCCTTCATGTGTCTTGATCGTTGTTTTTTTTATTTATATATTATATATATATATATATATATATATATATATATATATATATATATATATATATGATATATATATATATATATATATATATATATATATATATATATATATATATATATGATATATATATATTTATTTAAAGTGTTGCCATGACATGGCTTACTACTGAAATGCATTCGATTTGTGTGTATAGTAAACATGAAATAATATAATCCAAGCGTAATATATTATCAGAGATGTAGAACTTTCAAGCTGGTCGCCCATTATTATATTAACTTTAAATAACACACAACTGTACTTCAAAGAGGTGAAAGTGAATTGTGTTCTCTAAAACACTTAAATTCCTGAAAGTGGTTTGTAACCTGCAACTTGAAACAATCTACACACTGCCCATTTGTGAGGGTAATTATCCTCCACTGCAGCTGTGAAAAGCACCCTCCTGAGAGAGCGCAAACACGCGCACAGCAGGAGTCGCGAAAAGCAATAAACTTACCACTGCAATCAGGACAAGAGCATGTCATTCCACTAACTTGGATAATGCGTAGGGAGGGGATAGTTGTGATATGATAGTTTTCCTTACTGACCAACATCGCTGCTTGGACTTGGGTTATATTCTCATTTCTTTGCTGCTTTATACCAGTAATAATTAGATAATATTTATATCATTAATATATATATATATATATATATATATATATATATATATATATATATATATATATATATATATATATATATATATATATCTTCAGTAGACGTTTGAAGCTGGTGAGATTGTCACAGCTTTGGTACGGGTTCGCTTCACTTCTAACATGTCATTGTTCGCAGAGCGCAGTGTTCTTATCGGTTGATACGGGCACACGAGTTCACACAAATACACTGGCGCGTCATTGTGCATGGCTTTATAAATGTGTTATGTATTCGCTGTAGACGGGCGATGTTAACTGCAGACGTGCCGTATAAGAGTGCGTTACAGTAGTTAAGCCGTGATGTGATAATGGCATTGACAACGCGTTCCTTGGTCGGTCTGGGAAGAAAGCGGCTAATTTGATTAATGCTGCGCAGGTAGAAAGAGCAAGCACTGATAGTTTGCGACACTTGCTTCTTCATGTCAACGTGCCTATCAATGCAAACACCAAGACACTGAACACAAAGCGAAGCCGTAATTGTAACCACACCAACGCGAATCACACTTTTATTAACGATTGCATCTGCAGACTTAAGTAAAATCGGAAGATATTGTGTGTTGCCATCGTTCATGAACATAGAATTCCGTGCCATCCGGACCTTTACTTCATATAAACAATCTTACATTTGCCTAACTGCAGCCACTAATGCAGAATATCTGTAAATCGTCGGCATATTGATGAAAGAATAGTCCATGGGCTCGTATGGGGTCACCGATAGGTTATACATATAGCGAAAAGAGCAGTGGCCCAAGGACGGGACTTGCGGGACACCTGTCGTTAGAGTAGTTGTACTCGACGACTGGTCACCGATTACTATACTCGCTGTGTCCTCTCTTTCAGATAAGATATCACCCAGTCCAGTTGATCGTATCGAAGGCGGAACTGAAATTAACGAGAAGCAAGATGGTTCCTTGTTTTGTGTCCATTTCTGTTTTGACGACACCTGTAACAGATAGCAGCGCAGTTTCAGTCGAATGTTTTTTTCGGTACGCCGCCGACTGAAAGCACTCAACCATTTGCTGATCAGAGACACGCGCCATTATCCTAAGCGCGACCATTTTCTCAATTACATTGGATAATTGAGTGAGGTTACTCACAGGTCGGTAACTGCTCATGGTGTCTTTGTCCAGTGATGGTTTCTTTAAAAGTGGTCGGACAATTGCATGCTTCAACGACTTCGGCATCACTCCCACATCCAGGGAAGCATTTGTGATCCGTGTGATGGCAGGCACAATACTGATGATGTTGTCAGTGAGCTGTTTTGCAGGCAGAGGATCCAACATGCACGTTTTTTTAGAAGCACTACCAATCGCTATGATCTCTGTTCGTTGTTCGATCAAACACAGTCTGATGGCCTATCGATGTTATTGAGACACTGCATACCTGACGGCAGGCTGGATAGCGGCGTCGTTTTTGTCTCGGACGGCAGGCTGGATAGCGGCGTCGTTTTTGTCTCGGACGGCAGGCTGGATAGCGGCGTCGTTTTTGTCTCGGACGGCAGGCTGGATAGCGGCGTCGTGTTCGTCTCGGACGGCAGGCTGGATAGCGGCGTCGTTTTTGTCTCGGACGGCAGGCTGGATAGCGGCGTCGTTTTTGTCTCGGACGGCAGGCTGGATAGCGGCGTCGTTTTCGTCTCGGACGGCAGGCTGGATAGCGGCGTCGTTTTCGTCTCGGACGGCAGGCTGGATAGCGGCGTCGTTTTCGTCTCGGACGGCAGGCTGGATAGCGGCGTCGTTTTTGTCTCGGACGGCAGGCTGGATAGCGGCGTCGTGTTCGTCTCGGACGGCAGGCTGGATAGCGACGTCGTGTTCGTCTCGGACGGCAGGCTGGATGGCGGCGTCGTTGTTGTCTCGGACGGCAGGCTGGATAGCGACGTCGTGTTCGTCTCGGACGGCAGGCTGGATGGCGGCGTCGTTGTTGTCTCGGACGGCAGGCTGGATAGCGACGTCGTGTTCGTCTCGGACGGCAGGCTGGATAGCGGCGTCGTGTTCGTCTCGGACGGCAGGCTGGATAGCGACGTCGTGTTCGTCTCGGACGGCAGGCTGGATGGCGGCGTCGTTGTTGTCTCGGACGGCAGGCTGGATAGCGACGTCGTGTTCGTCTCGGACGGCAGGCTGGATGGCGGCGTCGTTGTTGTCTCGGACGGCAGGCTGGATAGCGACGTCGTGTTCGTCTCGGACGGCAGGCTGGATGGCGGCGTCGTTGTTGTCTCGGACGGCAGGCTGGATAGCGACGTCGTGTTCGTCTCGGACGGCAGGCTGGATAGCGGCGTCGTGTTCGTCTCGGACGGCAGGCTGGATAGCGACGTCGTTTTTTGTCTCGGACGGCAGGCTGGATAGCGACGTCGTTTTTGTCTCGGACGGCAGGCTGGATAGCGACGTCGTTTTTGTCTTGGACGGCAGGCTGGATAACGGCGTCGTGTTCGTCTCGGACGGCTGACTAGACAAGTGTGCGGGCTCCAAGGCGTTTAATTCATCGTTGAATTTGTCCTCGTTTAGCGGCCAGAGGCCCGATACAGCGAACCCATTCACGGACGCTTGCATGGTTGCCGAGTTGACGTAAGCCTGCCGGAATATAGGCATGACATCGTGGTGCGTGATGGCCGCACTCGGTTTGCTAACAGCTGTCACATGACCTGCACTAGACACCTTGCGAACCTGTTGCGCTCCCTTTGTCGACACGACTTTGCAAACTCTTGCCACGGTGGAAAAGCCAGTTTCGTCGCAGTTCCAATTGTTGAAAGCATTGAAACCACCGGACTGCAACACACTCTTTAATACAACAAAGAAGTGCTCAATGGCATGACTATTGAAGCCATTGATGCGTGCTAAACTCGTGGCATTCGGCGCGCGTATCCACAAAGCAGGGTGTCTCTTCATAACTGACTCAACCAATCGCGGCCCGCCACGCCAGTTGCTTTGTTGAAAGGGTTGGCAGTTCCTATCAAATCCGCCACAATTTATGCCAATCTACGTACATAGTTAGTAGACAGACCATACATCTCTCTTTCCATACGTTGTATGGTTGTCATTGTCTCATTCTCCAGTTCATCAGTGAAGACTTGTCGTTTTCCTCCCAGGACGGATACGCCAGGCTGAGCTACCTTGCCTTGACAATGCCTCGTCAGAGTTCTTTTCGGAATGCCGTAATCTTTAACGGTCCCTTTCATGCTCCTGCCCCCTTTTGCCGCAGCGATTGCATCGCGCAGCTGCCGGTCTGAACAAGACGCCATTGTAGTCTTGCGTTTATATTTCCGACCACGTCTACAAGACACAAATGTTAAATGTAACATAATATTGCTATATTATAGTGTACTAATCGAGTAGTAAATAGCATTAATAATTAATAACAGCATTTAATAATGGGGGGGGGGTAAAAGTTCATAAACAACTTATAAACAAACACCATTTGGTTGTTTTTTAGCAAAGTGCGTCCACTGATCGGTAGATGACGCCGCTAAAACGTATATCTTACGATTTAGGGGGGTGCGCTTTGCCCCGAGGGGGTGCGCTTTGCCCCTGTCTACTCTAATAATTATTGTGTTCATTATTACGAAACCGTCAAACTAATAAATTTTAACACCGTACTACTACTTTCGATGAGTTTTGCGAATAAAATAGCTTATCGTCACTGAAAATGGAAAACATTCTGTCACGTATAGGCTGATGACGTCGCCGTTTGTTTATGTCACAATCAAAAATATGCGTGAGACCTACATCAAGTGTTTGCTTGAAACATTGATAACAGTTAAAGATAATGTGAAAAATGTACATTACTATAGCTACATAGCATGTCCTAGAACAAACATTTAAGCAAAACCTTAGTCTTGTGACATGTGTAAGATATTGTTCAAAAGCGGACCATCACTAACCGATGCCGGTTATAACAAAAAGGATCCTTCTTCTCCGACAGCGTTCCGCAAACATTTTGAGCAGAAGCCCACCCGACCGTTTGTTCGTCAACTGGTCCCGGAGTGCGTTCTTTGTGTGATTCATAACCGATAATCCAGATTCGCATGAGCACATACTACCGGACAGTTTTGCGTTGCCTCGCCGTTACCGGTGGTGCTGCCGAACCGGTACTCTTGTCGCCCAGAGCAGCAACATGCGGGTCGTTCTTTTCATTGGCAAACTCTTGTTTCAAGCCCGGCACAACCTTAGATTATATCTTCCAACAACGCCGCTTCACCGGCACCAAACATCTGCGACAACGTTTTGCCAAACATGACGCTCTCTTCACCTCACCCACGTATACTACATACATCAAAACGTTTTTTGACTTCCTTCAGTCGCTCACGTTTTTCCGGATAAGCAATGTCAAAATGGTTCTTACGGTTCGAGTCACACTGTCGTTTCATATTGAATTGTAGACTTGTACCTCTGCTCTCGCGGCAAACACGTGAATTCGCGTGACTACCCGTTCCCCTAGAACCGTACAAGTTTCCCCAGTGACACACGTGAATGAATATGTGAATTCACGTGAATACTCGTTCCCCGGGAACCGTACCAATTTCCTTAGTCACACACGTGAATGAACACATGAATTCGGGTGAATACTCGTTCCCCTAGAACCGTACCAATTTCCCCAGATATACACGTGAATGAACACGTGAATTCGCGTGAATACTCGTACCGCAAGAATCGTACCAATTTCCTTAGTCACACACGTGAATGAACACGTGAATTCGCGTGAATACTCGTACCGCTAGAACCGTACCAGTTTCCCCAGATAGACACGTGAATGAACACGTGAATTCGCGTGAATACTCGTACCGCTAGAACCGTACCAGTTTCCCCAGATAGACACGTGAATGAACACGTGAATTCGCGTGAATACTCGTACCGCTAGAACCGTACCAGTTTCCCCAGATGGACACGTGAATGAACACGTGAATTCGCCTGAATACTCGTACCGCTAGAACCGTACCAGTTTCCACAGATATACACATGAATGAACACGTGAATTCGCGTGAATACTCGTACCGCTAGAACCGTACCAGTTTCCCCAGATAGACACGTGAATGAACACGTGAATTCGTGTGAATACTCGTACCGCTAGAACCGTACCAATTTCCCCAGATAGACACGTGAATGAACACGTGAATTCGTGTGAATACTCGTACCGCTAGAACCGTACCAGTTTCCACAGATATACACGTGAATGAACACGTGAATTCGCGTGAATACTCGTACCACTAGAACCGTATCAATTTCCCCAGATATACACGTGAATGAACACGTGAATTCGCGTGAATACTCGTACCACTAGAACCGTACCAAATTCCCCAGATAGTCACGTGAATGAACACGTGAATTCGCGTGAATGCTCGTTCCCCTAGAACCGTACCAATTTTCCCAGATAGACACGTGAATGAACACGTGAATTCGCGTGAATACTCGTTCCCCTAGAACCGTACCAATTTTCCCAGATAGACACGTGAATGAACACGTGAATTCGCGTGAATACTCGTACCGCTAGAACCGTACCAGTTTTAAATATTGTTCGATTAGTTGATTTTGTGGTGACAACGTGTAGGCCTGGTTATATTCGAGGTTGCAAATGTATGAGGGAATATTAACGGTTTCCTCGTACATTGCCTGCACCTCGGGCGCCCAACTTTCATGGATTGATCAACTAGCCCGTGGATGTCACTTAGCGCTACCATATTAGAGAAGGCACAACATCCTCACATAACACCTGTTGTTAAATATAACGAAGAACGAGGAGAATGTGAAATCCATGCTATCGATACTTATAGTTGATAGTGATGTTGCCGAATTGTCATTATAATATTCCTATTACCATAATATTATTGACTTGATTGACGGTAATATAATCATGCCATGGACATGGTAGCGCCGACGGTGCTTCGACACCAGTGCGCACTGAGTGGGTGTCTGAAGGAGTACTTGTCATTTGAAGATCTGACAAACACGATCGACATTCCAGGCCGTGCCGCTAATGTATCGATATAAACTATACTCGCCTTGTCGTTCGCTATGCGTTCAATGTATTGTTTCTATATTAGGCTCCTAAAATTAGTTTGGCGCTGACATTGCAATTGCGACCTAGCGGACCAACTGGGTTATATAATTGTAGGCGTTTTTTTAATGTCGTCCTATATAGGACGTAATAGGTGGCGATCTTGGTGCGACACAAATTTAATATTGCATTTATCTACTTCGGATTTCGCAGATTTTGTGTGCGATCTGGCGTGCCCACTGCCCAGACAGCATGCTAACGTTAATCTAACGTTCATTTAACGTTAGCAGAAACGTTGGTTTAACGTTTACACGTGAACGTTTTTTTTGCGTTATTTTGCTCGTTTACTAAGTCTTAACGTAGATCTACGTTACTTTCTAACCAAACAAAAACAACCGAAAACTAACGTTTCGGGAACGTTAGATATTTAACCGTAACCAAAATCAAACGGTTTTAACCAAATGCAAACGTTAATGTAACGTTTGCATGCTATCTGGGTGGAGTGTTTCGTAAACTAAGATTTTTCGATTCGTCTTTGCGGTGAAGGCCCCGGGGTCACAAGTTCAAAACAAAATTTAGCGCGCGTAAAGCCGGTTAATATAACTCAGCTAATGTTTTTGTATAACACAGTTCACATTCGACTCCCGACAAACTGTGTAATGATAACGGGTGGTATCTATTTTATAAGCTCATTCTGAAATCACAAGCACCACTATCGCCATCACCACGGAATGCGAGTTAGGTATTTATGCGCGCCCTAGATTAGACGCTTGCTCCATCTGATAGACTAATGTGCACTGTGAACAGAAATGCATAAACGAACTTAGTTTCGACAGGTAAGCAATAGAGATGTTACAACGAGAAAACAGTCGCTGCAACTTCGGCGCGGTTTAGCCGTTGCTTCGACACAAATGTGTAACAACAACAGCTACTAGGTTCTTCGCGCACGTAAAATAAAAAACTACGATATCATGTCCTTAAACTTGTTTTGGCGGAAGAGGGAGCCAGTAGACCGAGTAAGTCTTCCAACTGACACTAGGGATTGGACAAAACCAAAACGCTGTGATTAAGTTTTAGTTGTTTCTGCTTGCTGACAGGATAAGTAATTACAAACAAGAAATTGCAAAGTGGTCTTAAAAAGTTGCATTTGACCGCCGATCTTGCATTATTATGGGGGCCGTTATTCGCTGGGCGATAATAGGTCAGTGACATTTTTGTTGGGGTAGGCGTGCCTAGAATAGAATTTGATCGAAGACGAGCACAAGCCACACATGTTAGTTTGCAACAAACCGTGGCGCCATTAAGGAGCTTAATAACATGTGTGCACACAAAAATAACAAAATAAAATGCAGTAAGTAAAAATGTGTTTTATTTATTGTCGGCTTTTCCAGTATCAAAAAAATCGCAAATTTGCTTTTTTGAACCAAATTTTGGATTGGCCAGCATTGCCATTGGCATTGGCTTGCATTAGCATTGCTCGAGTCTAGCCGACACTACGTCTGCGAGTGTGAGTTATAATAATACAGATAGTGACCAGCTAGTGGCACTAGTGTTATAATGACGGAGTGGCTATACGTCCGGATACGGACGAATAGCCTGGGGGACTATTCGTCCGGATACGGACAGATAGCCTGGGCGACTATACGTCCGGATACGGACGAATAGCGTATGTCGTCCCCCTGGCTATTTGTCCGGACATATTTCTCGCGATAGTTCAATTCAAATTTGCGCAAGCGGCACAACTGAGATGGATGAGCTGGCCGTTGGACGTGAATTCCCAGACATTCAATGATTATCGGCAGCTGTTGAACACTTTGAACACACCGATTTCGTGCAATTTTATAAAAGGACAGCAGAAAAATAGAGGCAGATATACGTAGAAATACACGAAAGACGAACAACACGGCCATCGAGTATGCCAATATTACGTATGCTTGCGTCCACGGGGGAAGAGCATACAAGACCAACTCCAAGGGGATGCGACCTCATCAAAGGTATTATTACGCTTTCTGGATTATTTACAGTCAATTATTTATGCTACGACTATACATACACTATTGTGATACCCCCCACTGTATAGCTAATGTTTCATTATGCATTTTACACGGCCCTTTTTATGGTGCCAGGCATTATCAACATGTATCGAGCGATATTAGATGCACTCAACAACAAGAGCGTTCTAGAAAGGGACGGCATATGGACTTGTCACATAATAATTATGTCCTAGACGTTATGTCCTAAATGTATTATTAAGTTTTTCTGGGTTTTTTTCTTAAATCTGTTAATATATGCCTGGCCTAGCACTGATGATGGTATTCTTTGTAGAATTTGTTTTGCATTATTTAGCATCTTGTTTTGGGGACATCATCCAAAATATTCACGGTCACCTGCAGCCACCCAAATTCTCACATGCTTTGTTAGAGGGTGTTTCAGTATATGCAGCCAACGGAGTTTGTGAACATTTTCTTTTACTTTCAGTTCATTCAAGAAAGCATGTCCTGCGCAAATCAAAGTCATCGCTACGAAAGATGGACAGCAAAGTTATCAAGAGAGGGCGACCAAAAGGGGCTGAACAGGCTGTGATTGGTCTGCCAGCCAAGTGGAAATGTTTCACCAAGCCAGTGGCATTCTGCAAGAAAGATCCTCTAAAAAAAACGAAAGTAAGAAAAAACATCTGGTCTGCTGTCAACCTGGAATTGTATATAATTTGGATTATATTGTATGTAAAAGTAAAGGTAATTTGTTTATATAGTGCAATATCCAGTCTTTAAGATTAACCAAAGCAGTTTACGCTTTACTGGTAGACCTGTTTAATAGTACACCATTTTATGTAATTCATAAGATACAGCCTGTTACTGTTACTAGACATGTTCATGCAATGTTGTTAACATGGTGTTTCAGTCATCCTCAGCTGGCTGGTGGGGAACAGGGAAGACACCGCCCTGACTGGCACTTTGATTGAGAGAGATGATGTCGAAGTCCGTCCCGAGCGTCTTCCAGCTAAAATAACAGATCCAAGCATTGATGTGTATCGTGACGGTTCGGTTGATGACGGCCACACCTCTCTGGCATGCGACTCGTGTCTAGAATGGTACCACCTAGCATATCTAGGAAAGAAGTCTCGGCCAAAGACAAGGACGTGGATTTGTGGGAGTTGCCACACAGCTGCTCATACGTAGGATGTGATAGCTGTGCCTTTATAGCACTACTAAAACAACTTGAGTGAATTATGGTGTACAACATTGCCCCTCATGTTAACCTTGCTGTGTGTGAAAGTTTGTTGAATCAGTTGTAAATTGTCCCAGTTTCTGTTTTATCGGCAGGTCTGGCATTGTGAGGACATAATAATTTTATAGAAACATTCCAAGGCTGTGTTAACAAGATCTCTGGTTGAGCTATAAGATTGGAACTGATGTGATCGGATTTTTTATAAATGGAAATAATTTGTATCTTTAACATGCTTTGTGTAATTATGGTTTATAAGGTTTGTTTACTTTACTTGGACGTGATTAACTTGTATTGTATTGTATATCTCGTTTTATTTATTTGAACCAGTGTTTGATTGGTCTTTTATTTATGTATTTTACTATTTTATTTACGTATGTTTATTACCTTTCTAAATGAAGATGTTGGATGATTTATGTACATTAGGCTAGTGTATTACCATTCTGTGTCATATGAACTTTCTGTTTTGATGTTCAGTATTAAAGTCATCTCTGTTTACTCATGGGGTGTTAAAAAAAAATTTGGGCCTCGTAAAGCGGTTAATTTTAAACTCAGCAAAGTTTTTATAAAAACAGTTCACTTTTTCATACCCCGATAAACTTTTAACTGAATAATTTTTATTTTAAATTTCTGAAATTACAAGACCACATCGCCATCACACGGTATTTAAAGTTATTTTTCGCTTTCGAAATTTTTAACGCTTGATTGATAGACAAAGTGGGGCACTGTGAACAAAAATGCAAAACATAAAATTTTTGCAGTAACAATAGGGGCAAAGAAAAAGTCTGAAATTGGGCGTTTGCCGTTTTCTATACAAAAATGTGAATCGACAACAAATAAAGGCCGAAAAAAAAAAACAAAGTTAATCATGCCCTTTCGTGTTGGGGGAAAAGGGGGACCAAAACCGAAAATTTTAAGAACGGGGGTTAAAATAAAAACCCTTGATTAGTTTTTTTGATTATTTCTGAAGGATAAGTTATTACAAACAAAAACAAACATGCTTTCTTAAAAAGTTGCATTTGACGCCGGTCACTTATTTTTATGGGGCCGGATTCCGGGCTATAATGGGTCAGTAATTTGTTGGTAGGTGCAAATAGATTTGATCAAGCGTCAACACATGCCACACTATTTTTTTCCAAACCGGGCGCATTAAGAGCTTAAAACATGGTGCCATGTCGTTATTTTATCGGATGATAAAAAAAAAAAAGCGTAAGAAATTTTTTATTTTTTGGGCTTTTTCCAGTATCGAACGAATTTGCTTTTACCAAATTTGCGTATTGGCCAGTTTATTGGCATTTGTTGCGTTTTTCCGGACCGAATAGTCCCCGAGGTATTATCCGAAATCCAAAATGGGCCACGGGGCCTTTTTAAATGAAGCACTAGAGTTGTAATGAAATAGTTTGAAAATATAGTCAAAATCTAAATTCCATCGAAGATGCCTGGGTAAAAACTTGTAGATCCTATCACGTATTTACAGTACAAGATCACGCATAGTAAAATATGCCAAGAATGTTCTAACACAGTATCTCACAGCCATGAAATTTGATCTGCCCCAAATATTCCGGGCATGACTAAATGTGATACTAAGTCAGTGATAAACTATAACTTGATTAATATAGCTTGCGGGTTTATAACAACATACATATGCTACTATGTTGTTAATTTCAAGTACTGTAACCTGGACGTGGCTGCAGCAGACTGATCCAAACCTGAGTACTATTTTTGCTACAATTAATACACTCAGCTGCAATGCATATATGCCTGAAACCATATGGAATGAGTGAAATGAACAGATTGAAGTACCAAGTTCGGAAACAATGTAGTAAGAGATCAACACCTTCATTATTATTCATGAGCAAGGCTCTAAATGAAAGCCACAATTTAAGAGGTGTTGCCTACATGTATGCTAAACCAAAAATGTACGTACATGGTATACAAATGGTACCTACCGGGGGTATGTTAATTTGGTATAATTTTTGTAATGATAACAGCCACTCCGTTTCTATTTTATATAGATCCCATTACTGTTTAATGTGTTTTGTACATGTTACATATTTATACCTTGACCGGTAACACTTTCAGTCCTGTCTTAACTTCTTAGGTGTCTCCGAGGAGGTATCACAAGACAACACCTCATCACATGTCTCATGAATCCAGTGATATTCCGTGACATTCTACGCTGGTGTCAAAGTTCAGACAGATTTCTGCTGGTGAGACATTTGCTCTCTAGAATGGCCTCGAAATCTATACAGTCAGACAAGCCAATGGTTGGACTTGTCCAAATGACTTCCACTTCAAATAAAGAGGACAACTTCTGCCAAGCTAAATCACTCATTGAAAGAGCAAAACAAAAGGGAGCCCAGGTATGTGACATGACATTTAAATGAGGAGATATATTACTATTGTTATACATTTTTTTGGTAAAGAACGTAGGACAGAATGACAAATGGATGATGAGAAATCACAATGTATTAACTGTTAGACGTTAGTAATTAATCACCCCATGCAGTTATTTCTAAGGTAATTTTGAAATCAGTAGTATTTAATGTGCACATATGTTTAACTTCATAATAGTAAATGAATGAACAAATTAATATATATTTTAACAATGGTAAACATACATAAATAAACATATGCATGCACAGAGTATTTCATTATACACGTATAAACATACAATCGAGTAGGTGCAAGAGTAGATGCAATATATAAAATGTCTTACCCTGTCACAAAAGTCTTTGTAGAACTATTACAACTACATAAAACAGGTCACACTTTCTTCATATATATAATTAAATCTGGAGTACATCCAACATAAAATTCATGTGAGTCCACTTATGAATAATTCCTGATACCGATGCTGCAGCGTTGGGTGTTTTGTAGATGGTGTTCCTGCCGGAGTGTTTTGACATGGTCGGAGAGACGTTGCATCAGGCCGTAGCCCAGAGTGAGTCAGTCAACGGGGCCACCATCACCCGCTACAGGTCACTCGCCAAGGACCTTGATGTGTGGCTCTCTCTCGGAGGCTTCCATGAGAAGGTGAGAGGGCCGGAGGAACATCTTGATCAGTGGACCCTATTAAACGGAGGGTGCCAGCTACTCTGCTAGAATTTGCTAGCAGTAATTTGTAATGTCAGGAAATCTGCTATCTAGAACGTAGAAAAGTAAAACATCAAAGAGTAGTGCGGTTAACTCGGCTCTACTCTGCATTATTGCCAATCAATTTTGTTTTGAAACTGGGTGTTTTGTTTACCATTTAGTGTTGCAGGTGGAATCTTTCAAAATGCAAACATTGTTCCGAGCTTAATAAAGTAACTAAACACAAATTGGCAGGCAGTAAACATTCAACTTGCATGTTGTAGTCATAAGAACATAATATTAAATGAGAAAATAAAATCTATGTGCTGGCACCTTCGCTTTAACATTCTTATGAACTCATATCCTGGTAACAGTGTTTGGACAATGTATATTTTCAAACATCCTAAAAATATAACAGTTATGCATTGCTTCACTTGCATGTGTTCAGACCTCTTCTGTGGATATGTTTGTCAGACTATATGCTGTACACACATGTTTATGGATTGGATATCCAGAATAAAACTGTGTGTCCCAATACATACATACAGTCATTACAGTGTATGTTAATTTTGCGCTTACAAAATAATTATTTCACATATTTCACACCTTGACAGTGATCTTGTCTAGTGAACGCTGTTGACACGACATCAATTTCCTCTGTCCTTTGCTCTTCTTTGCCATTCCTCCCCACTCTTTCCACATCGCTCTTAACGCAGTTCTCTCATCGCAGTTGCGGTCGTCCTTGCTTCCTGTTTCACTCCTTCTCCTCCTTCTTCCCTTATCACCTCTCTTACCTCCCGATTCTTCTTACCCATCTAATGAAATTGCAGACTTTTTTGCAGTTAATTTACAACCTTAGATAAACATTTTACTAACATATTTATGTTGCTTTTAGCAAGAAGACGATGCTACCAAGATCCGTAACACGCACCTCATCATAAACAATGCCGGCGACATCAAAGGCAGCTACAGCAAGGCACATCTCTTCAATGTCAACATCAAAGGTGGCGTCAGACTCAGCGAGACAAAGTTCACGATACCTGGCGAAAAGATTGGACCACCAGTGCTGACACCTGTGGGAAAAGTGGGAATGGCAATTGTATCCGTCCTGTGGTATTCCGCGATAGATCAGTTTGTCATCCTGACAGTGAATGTATATTGATTTATACAGCATCATATTTATACAGTAATATTCAATGGTGATGTACAATACAAGAAAATGCACAATTGAAGTTAATATAAACATTCAACATAATACTCATATAATGATAAAATGTAAGAAAAATTGATAGATAGATTATTTAAATAATAATAATAATAAATACCCTTTAATACTAAATAAATAATAAAATTAATAATTTCTATACAAACATCCAACATTGTCTAAATAATGATTAAACAAGTGTGAAAGTATAACAAAAACAGTGAAGATTTTAACTGGAAATACTACTTACTACTGGTTACATTGTATGTTTATGATTTGATATACTGAATGCAAGTGGTGCTTAATACTGGTATGTTATTGGTAAATATGTGTGTTGTGCTTTCTACATACACACTGTACTAGAAAGCATGTCCCTGCTCCCGACTATAAGTGATGTATATAGATTTCTAGTATCTACAAGATACAAGATAGTTTATTAAATATCTCATCGAGAGAACATTGTCTTGTGGTCAGTACAAAATCATAAAGAAATGAAAACTAGTAATTTCATAGGCAGTTGCAGACAAATATTCCAAACATTCACTCTGGTTCTGATGGTGGTGACAAGGTTACACAATTTAGTCGGTTATAAAATAAATACACAAATAAATAGTATTGATTTAAAATAAATATTTTAAAATTAAATATATATAATAAATAAAAATAAATATTGATTTTAAATAAATTATTATTTAATTACATTTTTAAACCAATGAAAATCATGAAATGGGTATAAGCATTAAAAATATAACTAGAATTTATTGATAATCTTGAGAACTTGACATTTATAGATAATCATATTTAGGTTTTATTGATGAATTCTATTAACATGGAGATAAAACTGCTCAATGTCTTTGCTTTCTTTGCCCTAAAGGCCCTGAGTTACCTGCCTGATGGTAGCATATTGTAATATTGAGACAGGATGTGACACAAATCACTCACAATTTCTATACCCTTTCTCTTTGCTCTCAACTCATACAGCTGATTTAGTCATCTGTCTCACTCAAACAACTTTATTTCCTCTATTAAAAAACGTTCAATTTGCCTCTATTCTTCACACTCAAAGTACCAAACCATAAGACAAGACAAGATGTCAAAACAGATTCAATGAGGCTACAATAAAACTTATGCAGAGTCTTAGGGCTCACACTAATATATCTCAATCTGAACATGCAGAACATTCTCGGATGACATTTCTTTACAATGTTGTTGGTGTTGCATTCATTCAAAGGTGAGTTTATTATCCAACACTGTGCCTAGATATTTATACTCATTAACTCTTTCTACAGTCACACCCTCAATAATTAGTTCCAGCACATCCCCTTCTTTCTGATGTCTACTGCCATCTCCCTGGTCTTGTCCACATTCAAGTCTATGTGGTTGTCCTTACACCATCTTGTCACTTCATTGACCTGCTGATTAAAATGACTGTCTGAGTTTGAGAAATCTGCTAAGGCCGAGTCATCAGAGTACTTGTACAGACTGCACAAGGAACTACTGCTCTTAAAATCATCAGCATACAGAGTAAACAAAACACCCAACAGAACTGTCCCTTGGGGGGCACCGGTGGATGTTGTTTTCATCTTTCCTTGACACAAGACTTCAGTGCTACGACCTGCGGTTCCCAGAGTTGTCGATATCCCTAATCCAGCAGGGTGCTGATATTCTTACCTACCCCTCTGCATTTACCGTACAAACGGGCATGGCCCACTGGGAGGTAGGTATACTCTGGTGTGACCACATGATTTTATTGTTTTTTAGATTTGTTATATGTTGTATCTGTGTTTCAATGTATGAAATGTGGAGTTGGGCACATTCATTCCACAGCAGTCTTCATCCCAATGTTTTGTGTTAACAGACTTGACCCTGCTGATTTATTAATTAGGGACATTTTATCTACTCTATGATGTATTGTCATTCCCATTTTGATATTGATTTAAAACCAAAATAAATGTTATGGGTAAAATAAATCATGCGTATGGATAAGAAATTAACTGACACAGAGAAGTCCTGAATTCTGGTGTAAACATTGTCATGTGTGTGTGTGTGTGTGTGTGTGTGTGTGTGTGTGTGTGTGTGTGTGTGTGTGTGTGTGTGTGTGTGTGTGTGTGTGTGTGTGTGTGTGTGTGTGTGTGTGTTGGTGTGTGGTGTTGTGTGTGTGTGTGTGTGTGGTGTTGTGTGTGTGTGTGTGTGTGTGTGTGTGTGTGTGTGTGTGTGTGTGTGTGTGTGTGTGTGTGTGTGTGTGTGTGTGTGTGTGTGTGTGTGTGTGTGTGTGTGTGTGTGTGTGTGTGTGTGTGTGTGTGTGTGTGTGTGTGTGTGTGTGTGTGTGTGTGTGTGTGTGTGTGTGTGTGTGTGTGTGTGTGTGTGTGTGTGTGTGTGTGTGTGTGTGTGTGTGTGTGTGTGTGTGTGTGTGTGTGTGTGTGTGTGTGTGTGTGTGTGTGTGTGTGTGTGTGTGTGTGTGTGTGTGTGTGTGTGTGTTGTTGACTATGTTTGTTGTATCTTAGCCTCTCAGGTGTTGTAGACTGAATGTATGATCTGTCGCAGGTGTTGTTGACTGAGTGTATGTTCTGTCTCGGGTGTTGTTGACTGAGTGTTTGTTCTGTCTCAGGTGTTGTTGACTGAGTGTATGATCTGTCGCAGGTGTTGTCCGAGTGTTTGTTCTGTCTCAGGTGTTGTTGACTGAGTGTATGATCTGTCTCAGGTGTTGTTGACTGAGTGTTTGTTCTGTCACAGGTGTTGTTGACTGAGTGTATGTTCTGTCTCGGGTGTTGTTGACTGAGTGTATGATCTGTCGCAGGTGTTGTTGTCCGAGTGTTTGTTCTGTCTCAGGTGTTGTTGACTGAGTGTATGATCTGTCTCAGGTGTTGTTGTCCGAGTGTTTGTTCTGTCTCAGGTGTTGTTGACTGAGTGTATGATCTGTCTCAGGTGTTGTTGACTGAGTGTTTGTTCTGTCACAGGTGTTGTTGACTGAGTGTATGATCTGTCGCAGGTGTTGTTGACTGAGTGTATGATCTGTCGCAGGTGTTGTTGACTGAGTGTATGTTCTGTCGCAGGTGTTGTTGACTGAGTGTATGATCTGTCGCAGGTGTTGTTGACTGAGTGTATGATCTGTCGCAGGTGTTGTTGACTGAGTGTATGATCTGTCGCAGGTGTTGTTGACTGAGTGTATGATCTGTCGCAGGTGTTGTTGACTGAGTGTATGTTCTGTCGCAGGTGTTGTTGACTGAGTGTATGATCTGTCACAGGTGTTGTTGACTGAGTGTATGATCTGTCGCAGGTGTTGTTGACTGAGTGTATGATCTGTTACAGGTGTTGTTGACTGATGTATGTCTGTCACAGGTGTTGTTGACTGAGTGTATGATCTGTCGCAGGTGTTGTTGACTGAGTGTATGATCTGTTACAGGTGTTGTTGACTGAATGTATGTTCTGTCGCAGGTGTTGTTGACTGAGTGTATGATCTGTCGCAGGTGTTGTTGACTGAGTGTATGATCTGTTACAGGTGTTGTTGACTGAATGTATGTTCTGTCGCAGGTGTTGTTGACTGAGTGTATGTTCTGTCGCAGGTGTTGTTGAGGAGTCGAGCCATAGAGAATCAGTGCTACGTGATAGCTGCTGCCCAGATTGGTAATCACAATGAGAAACGGTCAAGCTACGGCCACTCCATGGTAAGTTTCGACTTATTCTATGACATATTTATGGCACCATCAAAGAAGTGACACTACTAGAAGTGATCGTTGTTGGAAATATATAAAATATTTAAAATTACGAACACTGAAAAAATTACTTAGAATATCCAGCAAACTGTTTCAGTCTCAGGTGGTTTCCTCCAAATAGCCCAAACTTAGGCTAACGCAGGAGTTGTCCTTCTCTTGAATTAGTGAGTCCACTACATATTACACATTTACCCCCTGTTTGTGATCTTTTACTTCCCCTGGCATAGACCCCAGATAGAAGGGACCACCGGCTTTATTTAGTGTCTCTTCCACAGCAATTGTGGGGTGAATGAAATTGCCTAAGTTTTGAAATGGTGGGATTGAACCACCGTCCCCTCGATTGACAGGCCGGCACTCTACCGCACGACCACCGCTCCACACCTGAGTTTGACTCACAATAATCCAAAGTTATTAAGTGTGTTTGAAAACAAATTCACAACATAGCTAGGTAAAATCTTGTTGAAAGTCATAGTACATGGTGCGTATAACAGGAATGGGTATGATGTTTTAAAATACAAATCATTGTACACTGTAGTGGTATCAGTAATATTAACTTCATATGCAACTTATACATAATTTCTATCTTGCTGTTTCCACCATGTTAAAGATACTAAAAACGTGTAATAAGTAAAGTGACTGTTAACACTAGTTGAAATGTGACATTTGTTGTTGCATTTAATAATGCTCAGCAGGGTTGGGTACAAATGCATAGTTTTAGTTCAAGTACAACACAACTATAGAAAATTCAAAAACAGTTACTTAGCATTTCCAGATTTCAGTTCATTTACAAATTAGTTTTCCCTAATATGAATTTTGATTTCAGTATGATTCAATACAAATACATGCATTTATGATTTACTATACATTGGAGGAAACCTGGCTTCATTTGTGCTAGCCAAATCAAACCTTTTTATGGCCATGGTTATTGATAAGCCTCACTCATTCATTGATGCTAACGTTTGACCAACAGTTTCACTTTAGGCCAATTTTCCCAATGCTGTCTGCCCACTATTTGCAAATACAATATTTTCAAGTACATTCCAAATATCAAATACATGCACTTTTGTGATTTTCAATATGTATAAATAAAAAATTCTGTATTCACATAGAAATATGTACCCAACCTTTCCCAGTGTGTTGAACGGTTGAATGTTAAATCGCCCTTGTTGCAAGCTTTCTAGAGGATAATGTCAACATAACTCTCCACACATTCACTACCTCAGTTAGATTCTTGCATAGAAATGTCAGAATATATCCCAGACACTGTGAATGTAACCAGATTGTTGAGCCACAGGAATGTGTTGTCAGATCGTTGGCCCGTGGGAATGTGTTGTCAGATCAGTGAACTGTGGGAATGTGTTGTCAGATCATTGACTCATGGGTATGTGTTGTCAGATCATTGACCCATGGGAATGTGTTCTCAGATCATTGAACTGTGGGAATGTGTTGTCAGATCATTGACCCATGGGAATGTGTTCTCAGATCATTGAACGGTGGGAATGTGTTGTCAGATCATTGACTCATGGGAATGTGTTGTCAGATCATTGACTCATGGGAATGTGTTGTCAGATAATTGACTCATGGGAATGTGTTGTCATATTGTTGACTCGTGGGAATGTGTTGTCACTTGTCAAGTCATTGACCCGTGGGGATGTGTTGTAAGATAATTGACCCATGGGGATGTGTTGTCAGATCTTTGACCAATGGGGATGTATTATCAAATCATTGACCTGTAGGGATGTGTTGTCAGATCATTGACCCAGGGATGTGTTGTCAGATCATTGACCTGTAGGGATGTGTTGTCAGATCATTGACCCATGGGGATGTGTTATCAGATCATTGACCTGTAGGGAAGTGTTGTCAGATCATTGACCCAGGGGATGTGTTGTCAGATCATTGACCCATAGGGATGTGTTATCAGATCGTTGACCTGTAGGGATGTGTTGTCAGATTGTTGACCTGTAGGGATGTGTTGTCAGATCATTGACCCAGGGGATGTGTTGTCAGATCATTGACCTGTAGGGATGTGTTGTCAGATCATTGACCCAGGGGATGTGTTGTCAGATCATTGACCCAGGGGATGTGTTGTCAGATCATTGACCCAGGGGATGTGTTGTCAGATCATTGACCCAGGAGATGTGTTATCAGATCATTGACCCATGGGGATGTGTTATCAGATCGTTGACCTGTAGGGATGTGTTGTCAGATCGTTGACCCGTGGGGATGTGTCATCGCTGAGTGTCACAATAAGGTTGACGTGTGTGTGGCTGAGCTGGACCTTGACTACCTACAGAAGTGTCGTCACGAGATGCCGGTGTGGAAACATCGCAGACACGACCTCTACGGACATGTCCAGGTGGAGAGCAAAGTACCACGTATGTAGTGGTGCTGTGTGAACACATCCGTAGGATGTTCTCACTTCCACATGAGTTCTTGTATCTATACCTCGTTCTTCTTTTTATCATAATAATGTTGCATTTATGTATAGTGATAGCCTGCTAGTTATTGCTTTATGGACTGATGTACCATACATCTGTTGATATTATAATTGTTTGTGGTGTGGACATGGAAATTCTGTTGATATTATAATGAACACAGACTTTGTTAACTTCAAAGCTCTGATTTTCAGTTCTGTCACGATTGTCCCAAATCCAGCACAGCGAACTTGGCAAACTCAATGCTAGGTTCAATAGCATATGTGCTCTGGAATCTTCTTTACTGATTTGGCCAGATCATTAGATGTTGATGTGATTATGTTGATGTGATTGTAGCTGAGAAGATCGAGTGCCAGGACGTCTACAAGTTTGGCCAGATCATTAGATGTTGATGTGATTGTGGGTGAGAAGTTCGAGCACCAGGATGTCTACAAGTTTGGCCAGATCATTAGATGTTGATGTGATTGTAGCTGAGAAGATCGAGTGCCAGGATGTCTACAAGTTTGGCCAGATCATTAGATGTTGATGTGATTGTAGCTGAGAAGATCGAGCGCCAGAATGTCTACAAGTTTGGCCAGATCATTAGATGTTGATGTGATTGTAGCTGAGAAGATCGAGCGCCAGGACGTCTACAAGTTTGGCCAGATCATTAGATGTTGATGTGATTGTAGCTGAGAAGATCGAGCGCCAGGACGTCTACAAGTTTGGCCAGATCATTAGATGTTGATGTGATTGTAGCTGAGAAGATCGAGTGCCAGGACGTCTACAAGTTTGGCCAGATCATTAGATGTTGATGTGATTGTAGCTGAGAAGATCGAGCGCCAGGACGTCTACAAGTTTGGCCAGATCATTAGATGTTGATGTGATTATGTTGATGTGATTGTAGCGGAGAAGATCGAGCGCCAGGACGTCTACAAGTTTGGCCAGATCATTAGATGTTGATGTGATTGTAGCGGAGAAGATCGAGTGCCAGGACGTCTACAAGTTTGGCCACTGTAACATCAAGTCGTCCCAAGTGTTTTTCCGGTCGACGCACTGCATCGGGTTCGTGAACATCAAACCTGTTGTTCCTGGTCGTATCCTTCAAAGTCGTTGTTCCCATTTGTATTGTTAAATTGTCTGTTAGGACATTCCATTGCACGTATCTAAAACCTTAAAAGGGTGGCGATCTGATTCATGGATGGGCATATTGTTTATATCTGTTGCATTTGTTGATGTAGTAAGTAAATTTGAATCATGAATAATCGATCAAACTGCGCAATTCATCACAACCAAACATAATGAACAGGCAGGGTCTGCCATCTGTAATGCAACTTATAAATTGTAAGATATATATTTTTATAATTGTTGTAATAATATGTAGACAGTATATGTATTAAATAATGCATTAATTTTGTTACGTATAAGTTTTCGCAGTTGCGATTTTTAAATGTAAAAAAACGTAATCATGATGAACATTAGACAATTACACGTCCTTTCCAGCACTGATGCTAATCTTATATCCCAATTTAAAAATTCCATATGGCAACTATTTTGTGCAGCATTCCATTAATGTTTTGATTATAGTCCTCTGTTCAAATGTGTTTACAATGTAATGTTCAATAAAAGATAACGCAAATAGTAAAATATATATAAATAAATATGTATAACTTGTCCATTGTTGTACAGAGCTGAAGTAGATGGACTACAAGTTTATTAAAAATAATATTGATGTAAATCAAATAATAATATAATATACTTTGCATCAATATTATTTACTAAATTGATATATTATATCAATGTAGTAAACATCAACTACCGGGGTATATGCATATATAAACAACATTATTTGACTGCAATACTATATTATTTCAATTACAATTTTCAAATAATAAATACATGTGTGATAATGACTGAATTATAAATTATGATGACTATACATTAAATCGACCGTGTGTGCATGACCTTGACCTGAGAGATGTGCTGGTGGCCCCGATGCGGGAGGTCGAGAGATTTGAGAGTCTGGCTCCGGCGGAGATAGCTGATCTCTTCCAGTCGGTGCAGACCATCGCAAAGGTGGTGGAGAAACACTACGAGAGGACGTCGCTGACCATTGGTGTCCAGGACGGTCCGGAGGCTGGCCAGTCCGTCAAGGTCAGTCATATGACTTCATGACCATGTGGGGACCATTTCACTAACATTACTGATTTTGCGCTTTTATACCTGAAAACTGCCAACATCATGATGCACCAGGTGGACATTGCCACCGGTGTGTCACGGAAATAGTGTCATCAATAACATGGCAGTGGATAATTGTTTTGTAAAAAATAATCATTTCATTTAACAACTGATATTGTTTAATGATTTTTCCTTAATTAAGAGCAATTAATTTTAGTGAAATGGTCCCCGGGTTGTCAGGAAAATTTGTTTTCATAATTAATGAGCTGTTGAAAAATGCAAAAAAGTTGCCCATGTATCACAGAGGATACTATTTCAGTGACACACGTGTGAAGGTGTTCCGATAGCTCGCCTTGGTGGTGACATTTTCAGTATACAATATCATTAAGGAGCAAGATCGGTTCGCAAGAGCAAAATCAGGCTTAAGAGCTCATGTTAGTGAGATGGTCCCCAGGTACTGTATCAGGCACCCGATTCAGAAACTTCTTGATTTGTGTGTCAGGAATAAATTCACATTTCTCACAAGTAGTTACATCTGTTATGGTTCGTGAAGTATTCAACAGCAGCACAGAGTGTGTTCTTCTGTTTGAAGAAAGTCAGTCTTACAACTATCCTTCAATACCAAGGAACTTTGTATTTTTTATTATTTTGCTGTTCTATTTGGGTTTAGATTTGCTTGAAATTTGCCAGTCAGAATGAGCTACATGTAAACAAACCTCATGCATAAGTTTATCTAGATACCCGTTCGCCCATCATTTGGATGGGTAAGTTTATCTAGAGACCCGTTCGCCCATCATTTGGATGGGTAAGTTTATCTAGAGACCCGTTTGCCCATCATTTGGATGGGTAAGTTTATCTAGAGACCCGTTCACCCATCATTTGGATGGGTAAGTTTATCTAGAGACCCATTTGCCCATCATTTGGATGGGTAAGTTTATCTAGAGACCCGTTCACCCATCATTTGGATGGATAAGTTTATCAAGAGACCCATTCACCGATCATTTGGATGGGTAAGTTTATCTAGAGACCCGTTCACCCATCATTTGGATGGGTAAGTTTATCTAGAGACCCGTTCACTCATCATTTGGATGGGTAAGTTTATCTAGAAACCCGTTCACTCATCATTTGGATGGGTAAGTTTATCTAGAGACCCGTTCACCCATCATTTGGATGGGTAAGTTTATCTAGAGACCCGTTTGCCCATCATTTGGATGGGTAAGTTTATCTAGAGACCCGTTCACCCATCATTTGGATGGGTAAGTTTATCTAGAGACCCGTTTGCCCATCATTTGGATGGGTAAGTTTATCTAGAGACCCGTTCACCCATCATTTGGATGGATAAGTTTATCTAGAGACCAGTTCACCCATCATTTGGATGGGTAAGTTTATCTAGAGACCCGATCACCCATTAATTGGATGGATAAGTTTATCTAGAGACCAGTTCACCCATCATTTGGATGGGTAAGTTTATCTAGAGACCCGCTCACCCATCATTTGGATGGATAAGTTTATCTAGAGACCAGTTCACCCATCATTTGGATGGGTAAGTTTATCTAGACCCGCTCACCCATCATTTGGATGGATAAGTTTATCTAGAGACCCGTTCACCCATCATTTGGATGGGTAAGTTTATCTATGAGACCCAGTTCACCCATCATTTGGATGGATAAGTTTATCTAGAGACCCGTTCACCCATCATTTGGATGGGTAAGTTTATCTAGAGACCCGTTCACCCATCATTTGGATGGATAAGTTTATCTAGAGACCCTTTCTCCGATCATTTGGATGGATAAGTTTATCTAGAGACCCGTTCATCGATCATTTGGATGGGTAAGTTTATCTAGAGACCCGTTCACCCATCATTTGGATGGGTAAGTTTATCTAGAGACCTGATTCGCCCATCATTTGGATGGGTAAGTTTATCTAGAGACCAGTTCACCCATCATTTGGATGGGTAAGTTTATCTAGAGACCCGCTCACCCATCATTTGGATGGGTAAAGATGGGTACAAATTTGATTAGCAAAAAACTTATTGGACTAGCTTCTATGTAAGTTAGTTTACAGGGAATTTTTTTGAGTGGTTACATTTTTATCCTGCAGTAACAGACCTGATCTCATGATATTAAAATGCATTTATTCTGTATCCAAAGATTATAACTACCGCTTTTGTGACCTGTACTTACTGTTAAGCGGCTGCTTTTGTTTGCAGCATGTTCATGTTCACGTTATGCCTCGCAGAAACGGAGACTTCAAGAACAACGATGATATTTATGATGAGGTAAATGTTTGCCTTCGCGTGAGTGGACAATGAATGAAATATTAATTGTTGGCGATAACGGTTAGAATAAAGGAAATTAATTAGTTCTGAAGATCAGCCATTTGTACATGTTCCCATTAACATTAATTATAGTTTACAGAGGGATGTTTGTGTTACAGCCAGTGGGTAGGTATTTACATAAATTGCTTGTCCACGATTCAGTGTAGCTGCAAACCAGTATGAAAACATGTTTTCATTCATCCTTGGAAACATTCACTACACGCAGCAAATGTCTCCATGGATCAAAATTATTAAAAGGTAGAATAGAGATGATTATGAATAGACTAAGCATGGAAATATGCAAATATTTCTGAAGATGTGACAATGTCATGAAATAACAGCCATTTCTTTACTGAACGGCTGGCGTTTTGTTCAAGATTGTCATTCAAAGTAGAAAGCATGTTTGTTGGGGTAGGAGGTGGGGGTCAAGAAGCCAACTAATGTATCAAGATTTTATGATGTATTAGTAGAAGCTGTGGTCGAGCAAGACCATCTTGGCACAAATGCATCACTTGCTTGATGACTTGGTCAAAATGCACTCCTATGCAGTGAAGCCGACATGTTTCAGTGGTTTCATAAGTTTATTTTTGCATACAAATTATTTGAAAGGCAACTAAATCAAGGAGTGGCGATTAAGCCACTACCTTTTGCACAAAGTCAATGGAATTAGCTGTAGTAGTTGACTTTGCCAGTGGAGAGTAACCACCCATGAGAAGAACACTGGATACATATGCTCAATATGCATCCCATTAGAGTGGCAACCCAGAGACCTCACAAAATCCCAATGGCGTATTTGTCTATTCCAGTGAGCTGCTAAGCAGTGTATTTTAACTTCTCCTTGCTCAATATTACCGTGTGTGGCCAAAATGAAATAGAAGCCACCTGAACCTCTCCTACAAGCAATATCATTGGGTGAGCTTTATTCCAAGTTTTGTAATACCATCCGCCAGAGGGTATTGGGCTAAATGTAATCAGCGATGCCCCTTGTCACACGAGGATGAACTTAGAAGGCTCTCTTGATTCGTGGATGTTGTGTTTCAGCTGCAGAGTCATGACAAGGACCTTGGTGGGAAGAGCGACCAACTGAGGACAGAAGAACAGATGGCTGAAGAGGCAGCCATTCTACGCAGCTACTTCCCAGGGCAATGACCTGACAACAACGCGGCTGAAACAGTTTGAACTCAGACGTGGATTCAGGCTTTTTTTAAATATATTTATTTTAAAAATTCAATAAACAATCTCACCCACGAAAAATTAAAGTGGTCGATGTTCGTTAATTATAGTAGGCTGGGTACAAATTTGCAGTGAATGTTGCTGATGTAATGACAAACTGGAAGAAGCATACTTTATGTAAGACCTTGTCTGTTTACAGATTAAAGTTAATTTATATGATTCATAAATATTATAGCAGCAGAATCACAACAATGCAGCAAAAGGAAGATGTGAACAATGACACAAATTTTGGTGTGATTTCAAGCTATGGCAGATATTGTATTTAAAGTTCAAAAACAGCTTACTTTGGTATTCTGTTTGTATTTTGATAATGGCTTAGGTTCGTGTAAAGACAATCACTAAAAACGTCTTCTATCTGGTGGATTTTGTTTTGTGTGTTTGTGTGAGATAGAAACTTGTAAATTTTTGTTTCGTCAAGAATTTGTGGTCTAAATATGACAAATATCAGCTGTGGGTGCCGACACTTGTTGGTGGTGACACCTATTGGTGCTGACACCTATTGGTGCAGACACTAGTTCGGCATATTCCAAAAATTACACACGCTGAGCAGGATCCGATTGTCGAATAAAATACAAAATGGAGATTAAGATATACCTGGTAGTTGAATTCAGGAATGTATGTTGACATCTTTGTAAATGAAGAAAGGCTTTTTACTGGACAGTTAATATATTGTACAGGTAGATATGTGAAACAGAAAATGCAGAAGAAAAACAACACATTTTATTAGGTGCTATTTGGTTTTCTAGAGCCCAGAGGACTTTAATTCTGTTGTGCATGTTTGGTTTTAGTAGGCATCAGAATGGCAGGTGTTATTATTTTTGTGTCATATACAAGGTTCCAGGATGTTTGCGCTTAAAGTTGCAGCATTAATATGTATACCAATGTTGTGTTATAATGCATGTTATTAAAGCCAGATTACTAGAATTTCAGAGGTACACCTCTGCATTGTCAGTAATGATCAATGTGCACAGGAATGAAAAAAGCAGAAGCAATGTACACTGAAAGTTCTGCGTCAAGATTAAAACAACATATTCCGGTGATTCATAATGTGTCTGTGTTTATTGTGAGTTTGCCATATCACTTCCACTTGATATTCTCGAGGGAGGGACATGGCATTTGTTTCTCCCATGTGATGGCTGGGTTAGGATAGATGGAAGATATATACACACATATACATGCAAACAGCATTTGTACTGATAATAACGTTATCAAGAGACAACTCTGTGCCAACATAACAACATAAATACAATCTTTACACTGGTAGTAGCCTACGAAATGAGATCAAGTTTAGTTTTGACATACAGCATGGAGAGATTGATGTGACCAAGTAACCAAATTAGAACTATTGGCGGTATAAGACCTACAGTGCCACCTGGTAGTAAGTAGACATCACAAAGCATGTGACACAGAAATTGTTGAATGGTTGTCCTACAAACCTTTATATCTGTGAACTGTACAAATTTACCCAACACATCCCACACTTACCGACTCGTAAAACATGTTTCCGTAATTTCTAACTCGTAATAAGTTAAACATACATTATTTATGTTTAACTTATTACATTATTTAGTATTTGTGATGATGCTGACAACCAGTATAAGTGTGGACGTATTGCAACAATGTAGAAAGGACGATTTCATGGGTGATTTTACAAAACTGAAAAGAATACCGGCCAGATTTTTGCAAATTATTGAGCAATACATCCTTCATACTATGAATATAATCAATCTGTGATAATGACCTGATTAAATTATATAACTTATGAGCTGGCTCCTATGACAGCGACATTATTGTCTTAATAGGAGCTACCAACCCCAGTTTGTTAAAGTTATAATTGTGGGTTGTTTTTTGGTACGACAATAATGTGAACATGAAATAATATGTGTGTACGTATGCTTTTATAAATATACTAATGGAATTGATGTACTTACAACAAATCTTGGGGTCAATAAATATTAAGGTGTTTATGTAATTCAAACATAAACATGAGCTGCCCGAGGGTCACAGGCGGCAATCACCCCAGTGTCGCTTGTTTGCAACACACGCATATACACACACATTTCTTTGCCACGCATACTGCTCCGATCCAGTCCCCAATGTTCTGTACTATTATCTCCACCAATCAAGAGAGCCGACCGAGCAGATCATTTGGTACGCCGATTTCCAGCAAATGTTTCTGTGGAATCTGGTCCATGTCGGGCAACGCCTGGGTCAGAAGTTGCCAACAAAGTTCTTTCAGTTTAGGCACTTTCAACCAGACGGTGTAGACTTTTGACGTGCGTTTATCATCGATCTTCGTGACGCCACCACAAACTACCATACACCCGCTCTGTTGATAGAAACGTGGTTTTTAGTTTATCATAAAAAAGCATATTCAGCTGTTATGTTATTACCATAAATCTTCTATACTATAGATGTATTCTAGTTAAAACAAAACGTCAACAATAATTTTTTAAATCCTAATCCATTCGACAATTATCTGGAAGCCAAAGCAGACACTACATTAACATTATACTGTTATCATCTGACAGATATGCAATAGAAACCTAATAAAAAAACTTCTGTGCAGTTCTATTCAATCATCAGTGGCAGTTGATAATCTGAAAATCATCCAAACATTTAGCCCAATGATAATTTCATTCAAAGCTGAGTGTGTGATTGATTGATTGATTGATTGATTGAGTGCATGAGTGAGTGAGTGACTGAGTAAGTAATTGAGTAACTGAGCAAGCGACTGAGCGAGTGAGCAGTTTTGTACCACAACACGTAAATCATGTTCATAAATTTTAAATTTAAACTTCAAATTTAAAGAACACACTTCAGTGCAAGGTAATCTGCAGCCAGGACAAACTCGTCTGCACTCACCGTGGTGACAGCTGCAGAGTGGAAGTAGATCGGCTGTGGCAGGTCTGTGTGTAGGCGGCGCCATTGTAGGGTCAGGAGGTCAAGTGCCCAAAAGTCACCGAATATCGTCTCTCCATCATAGCCTCCACACATGTATACGTCTGAGGCAGAAATATTTTATCCTGAATACACAAGTATTTTTTCCCAGCCTGTCCATATGTAGACATGTAGTGTTTTGGGAGACCTTGGACTGCTCTTATGAACATTCAGTCAAATACAAATTTCTTGTGTACTACCTAAGATTACCTAATAGTTTTGAAAAACATTTGTTTACAGGTATATGGCCGTCAGAACAATCCAATAGCATAAAAATGTTGCATGCATAGTAGCACTGCTCTAAGGTTTGTTTATGCCCAATTATAACAATAAATCCTCCACAGTTTCTGAGATATGGGAGCCAACAGCGCACAGCAGAGACAAACTAATGCCACATGTCAATTGCACCATCAGCCCAAATGATTAAAAATGGCACAGTGTTACAACGATCACTCCTAGCATTGTTTAGATGAAATGTTTTATCATTTTATATTACCGGTAATTATGATACTTTTTTAGGTTAGACAGTGTTTTTTAACAACTAACAAGTCACTGCAAATGTGATATAACAAACAAGTAAATCACATAAACAAGCCTGAAACATAGACATATTCCAAAAATGTGTCCTCAATTGTAATGGTGCCTAGCTAGCAGCTAGGTTGACAAAGACTGTAGAGGGAACACAGACGTGTCATTTTGTAAACTCGGTTAATGTGCAAAGTTGTAACAGAAAGAAACTTTTAAACAGAAATTGCAGTTGTTCTTAGGGTTAAATGCCATAATCAGTAATTTCCTGTTATTAAAGATGTTTTTACCATGTTGAAGCTGAACACAACTGTGACATCGGCGAGCTGCAGGAAACTCTGAGAAACAAACACATAATATATATATATATATATATATATATATATATATATATATATAAAATTATAATATATATAATATATATATAATATATATGATATTACTTACTTTTTAATACAATATAAATGATTTTGTTACTTTGACTCAAAACTATGTTTAATAAAAACAATTTATTTCATGTTTAATGGTAATTTTTTGGTCAATATTGTTGAAAATACATAGAACTTTTGAATGTCTTCCACTGAACTTTAAACATGTGAATGAGATGTAAATGAAGAAATGCCGTACCATGGACGGTATCTGGCATGCAGGAATAATGATGCCACGTGTCAGTGTCTATCTCAAAGACTGGAATCTGAAGAACACAAGGTCCTAAGTAAGTCACATAATCATCCAGCAACATATGTATTAATTCCACAAGTGGATTTATTGCGGATATGGGTTATTTTCAATAACTCAGTGTAGTTAATTATTAATGTTTGGGAGCAACAGTAAATGACGTTTTAATTACATCAATAATCAGTTGTAATATTTTTTCAATGTTCTATTTTATTTATTGTTTTTCTTTGTTTCGTATGAAGTATTTTCTTTTTTCTTCAAAATTACTTCCCATGCTATCCATTAACCTAAATACCAAAAACAAACAGCCTCATGTGCCATTATTCAGGAAACATATTCTGTATTGTAGATAAATGAGCACCGTTATTGCCAACATATTTGCATTTTTACTGTACTGTGTTTTCTACGATTTAATTTAAAATAAATGTAACAAACAAGATAAAAAGACTTGCAATCATAAAAATACATTTTAAAGTAAAAACACAAGTGTGACATTTTCAAACACAATCTTTTATGGATTTGCTGTCCTAAAACAAACAAAGATCAAAAATGACTTACCTTTTTAAACGTATAAGAAGCAGCAGATCTGCCACCTCCAAATACGTACAATTTCCTGGCGTGGCACGCAACTTCATGTCGATACCTGTTGAAAATAGAAATCACACAAAATCCTAAAAATTAAATAATATGTTGATAATTTATATAAACAACAACTATCACATAACAGATCGAACAAATCTTACTATGTGAGCGCAGTTCTCCTACCTGCCATCAGGTGGCTCATTGTTGGCTTTGACGACTTCCCACACCCAGCGAGACATGTCGAGTCGGTGGAGGTCTGCGTTGTACTCCCATCCAGTCGTGCCACCGAACACGTACAAGTACTGGCCTACGATGGTCATGCTCTGAAACAGGACAACGGTCGTGGAGTTATGTCTGACGTATGTTTATCTAGAGACACTTCCACCAGTCATTTGAATTCGGATGGGTAAAGGTCATTTTGGAGAAGTATAAATTACACTGGACCCTATTTTCGTCAATGACAGTCATGTTCTTTATTCCATGCCATCGGGATGCTGTTTTAGGTGTCCCATGTGCAAACTTATCTTTTATTCCTGTTGCCATTAGTCTTGTTAATGATGTAAGATGAATGTAGACATGAGCCAGTGAGTGTCTGTTCTATAAACACACAGGTTACAATGTGAAGTAATGCACTCCAGGTGTCTATGGTGACTTCGATGACATTAGCCAGTAACATGCTGTTACCAATATTATATTTAATTATATATAATTTATATTGTATATATCATATATATGATATATATATATATATATATATATATATAGTGTATATATATATATATTATATATATGTGTATTGATGTGTTGTGTGTGTGTGTGTGTGTGTGTGTGTGTGTGTGTGTGTGTGTGTGTGTGTGTGTGTGTGTGTGTGTGTGTGTGTGTGTGTGTGTGTGTGTGTGTGTGTGTGTGTGTGTGTGTGTGTGTGTGTGTGTGTGTGTGTGTGTGTGTGTGTGTGTGTTGTGTATGTGTGTGTTTTATACACAGTGCCCGTCCAAACAACAATGCAATTGCTCTTACAGGGATGAATAAAGTTGTATTGTATTACAATGGATGAGTAAACATTTGAGCAAGGAAAATGCTTAGTTCATATGTATATTGTCAATTGTGGTTCATACTTCATACACACTTCTGGTAGACTGCTGCTACGCAAGTTGACACATAGGATGGCCACAACATTTTCAGACTGACAAAAGTGTTATCCTGCATAAAGGCCTGATGTCTCATCAGTCCTGTACTCATGTATATGGGAAATATATAAAATTGTCCACTGTTACATACTGCACTTTATCTGTACAAAAGCCCACCTGTTTCATGTGCCTATCAAATATGTATATATATATATATATATATATATATATATATATAACTGATGTCTTCTTTTTTGCAAAAATGTGTTGTTCCAAAACGAAGCATAACTGCAGAAGGTATGGTTCATCTGAAATCGTGTCCAAAATGTGAAACGCACATCAAACTGCCAATGGTAGAGCAGCAGTGCTGTGGCTAGAACCTTCGAATCAGAGAACCTGTTTTCGAACCTTGCGCTGCCATGTCAAAACATGGGCAAAATGTTTCACCATTGCTACAGTTCACTCAGCTGTACGACTACCTGGCTATAAACAGTGGTGGATATTTGTGTTCGAATCGTATTCGCACATTAATTGCTGCATGGTTAATCGCTTCTCAGAGAGGCCAACATGGTGTTCAATTTGACAGGTCTGCCAATAAATAATAAAGTGTATTGTTTGAGTCATGAGCATTAGATGCTGTATATAAGAGCTTACCTTTTATCACCTTTAACTCATCTGAAGCTAATAATATTGTACCATTCTAAATGTTATTGACTCATATGTATTGAATATTCACAAAACATTTACCAGGGAAAGAACAATGTCAAACAAATTCAAGACTGAACATTGCTAGAATAAATTAATAGTAAAATATACATAAAATAGCAAAAATAATTAACAGTACAAATTTAGTAAAGTTCTGTTTCTGGCTGTTGTTAATACTAGCGCATGGTGCTGATCTGACATATCACCACCCACCGAACAAGGCAAGCGAAACTTACATGACCATAGAGTCGGATCGGTGGCTCCCCCTCACAGGCGACGTGTTGCCATATGAGACTGTTCAGGTTACAGATATGTAGATTGTTGCAGGCTGCCTCCCCAAAGGGCACGCCCGTGCCACCGAACAACATCAGGTTGGAGCCATGGAGGAGGGCTGGGGAGAGACGATACCGGTCTGATACCATTCACACTATATCTTGTTGACACAAGCATCAGATTTAGGAGTAAAAGGAGCCCTGGACAATTGATGTCATGTGCTTGTATTGTTTTCATTTTCCCAACTTCTTCAATTTTGAAACTGACATGCATCATATTGATTAACTAAAGTTACATCTAAAAAGCGTTGACCACCAAAGAAATTAACACCAAATTGGTTTGTGGAGGCCCCCATATAAACTATGTTGTGGAAATAACACTGTTTGTCCTGCCCTATATCTGGCACCTTTCTTAAATAAATATTTGTTATGAAATGGATGACATTACATGTGCTAGGCAGGTTATCTGTCTCACACATATATATATATATATATATATATATATATATATATAATATATATATATATATATATATATATATATATATATATATATATATATATATATATATATATATATATATATATATATATATATATATTATATTACATATCAGTGTGGCTGACTTGGGAAGTGGAATCTCAATATACATGTACAAGGGTTTAATTTTTAAGCATAACAGGATTTTGCAGTGCAGGCTTGTGTATAATTCACAAATTATGATCATGCAAATCCTACCTGTGTGTGAAGCAAGTTCCACAGGCATGAAGCCATTCGTCTTTAGTCGTGTCCATTTTCTGTTTGCAAAGTTGAACTTCCAAAGCTGCAAATAGATGCCTCAACATACATACAATAGTTCCCATCTGATAGTGGTATGGCCAACCCTTCAGCAAACCCAAATTGACCAGCAGGTGGCCTCTGGTGAAGGGGAACTATCGATGAATGCCCCTGTTTCATCACACACTGGCCGCTCCTTTACAAGTACATATGTACATTGTTAACATTTGATACATCTAACATATAATGCAATAATGCCACCTATGTGGTGTTTTGCTGAGAATGACGAGTGTGTAAGGTTAGGCCTATGTTACTGACTTGTGATTAGAAATTGTAGTTTTCGATTGCCGATGGGCCAATGAAGAGGGGTAGATTCTTTATGCAACCCTGGCCATGAAATTGGTTGCATTAGCCAGGTAGCTGCTGGTGAGGGGGTAGTTTGTATTAGAAAATGCTATTGCTAATGCAATGAAAATGTGGCCGCACAATCTGGGTGGTCTACTGTAAATGCAAACATACATGTATATGTAACAAAACACAAATTTAAAACATTGCTAAACAGTATGGAGTAGGTATATGAACAGTAACATGTTATACAATAACACCTTCGTTGATAAAGCGATTTATTTAGTAACCAATAAGCTTTTTGTCAACCATTCTTGACTCATTTTACATTGCTTCATGTGGATCATTTTCATTATGGGTTGTGTAAAACTTACCTCTCTAAACAGTGGGTAGTATGTGTCCCCGTCATTGGGAACCTCCCAGAAGTCTGGATTGTAGCCACCGATCGAATACAGGTTGCCGTCATCAACAACAATTCTGTGTCCACTTCTAGGAAAGGGCTCTGTAGTAACATAACATTTCATACTGCACCAATTTGAAATTAATCAGAAACTGTCTAAGTCAAATATTTCTATGGACAAATATATGCATTCGATCAATATATTGATGTCCTATGTTTGTGTAAATCATATTAGCTGTGTTATGAAATGCTTCTAACTACGTTTTAGATATGTTTCAATATTTGGATGGCTTGATATTATGGATGATAACATAGGGCTTTGAGTAGCAGAACACAACTGGGGTGGTAAAACACAGGCCTTTGAGTAGCAGAACACAACCAACAACCATTCATGGCAGTGTGCCAGAACACAACTGGGATGGCAAACAATAGTTTTTAGTAGGGATGGCAAAACACAATGAGGGTGCAGAAAATTGTGGGAGTGACAGAATATATCTTGGATGAAGAGGTCAGTGACAGTACATAGCCAGTGTAGTGGAACACTCTCCGAGGTGGCAGAACAGAAGTTCTGTCAGAACACAGCTAGGGAGTAGGGGGGGTAGTAGGGTGGCAGTACACACGTTACGTAATGACAGAACACAACCAGGAAGTTCATTGTGTAATGTTACTTAATTAATTACAAAGCTATGCAGTAACTAAGTGTTACTAATATCCTAATAGAACTTTGTTGAGTAATTAGTAATATTAATGTCAATAATAGCTCGAAAATCCTAATGAAGATTACCAGTATCGCTGTCGCCGTCAGTTTCAGGACTTGAACGAGGCGAACAGTGAACAAATTTCAAAACTGGCAATACATTTTCATCACCAGCTTCAGACGCATGCATTGCGAATATTTATTTGGAAACTACGCTAACTATGGATTGAAAATTGCGACACAAAATGAGTCGAATGCATGTTTGACATGCACGAAAGGTATGACACCGTCAACACGAGATTCCAAACAAGAAGCTAACGTGAGGGCTCCTGTCATGTGTGTGTTACAATCGATATTATTGGTTGAGGAGTCTGGCTAAGCCAATGGTATTGACGGTTACAAAATGTCTTAAGTTTGGGTTTGCCATGGATGGTCGTGTGTGTACACCGAAACGTGTAAAAGACATTTTATCATCCTTTCTACATGGTGTTATACCTGAAGATGTTCCACAACAAAGGTAGCAAAGCTAAGATAACATTCGCATTGATTGTTAATCACAGCAATTTACGTGTGCTTACTAGAAGCCTGATATTCTATCATGTTCACCATTTATCGTCCACACTTTCATTATTGCGTTCAACTGCTATTACCCTGGCACCCAATGGTGGCGCCACCGTATGTCTCCCCTCTCAGCTGCTTGGAATTGAAACATGATATTAAACGGATCATGTCAGCTTTGGGGCGCACATCCTATCCAGACCGTCCACTGTTACAAAAATAAGGGTTAGGTTAACCGTTAGGGTGTGTGTAAATAATGTGTATTAATTGCGTAATGGGCTAATGCAGCATGCTACGTTTTGCTGTCTCTAATATTATAAAATAGGGGTTATGTTAGGGTTAGGGTATGTGTAATGCAGCAATACTTAACCCATATTTTATAATAGTGGACTGGTCTGGATAGACTCCACACCAAAGCTGACATGATCCTATTAAACTAAGTACTTTTTATGAAAACCCTGTTGTTAATTTACAATAAAATCCATGTAAACATCTCCGTTGTACTGACCTTCTGACAGCTGAATAGCCTGAATCCTTGATTAAAAAACTGTCTCACAGGCAAAATATCTTGGTATAACCATAACTTCAGACCTTTGGTGGAATGCCCACATAAATAACATTTCTTTAAAAGCAAATACATCACTAGGCTTCCTCCGCAGAAAACTCAAAGTCTCCTCAATTCAAATAAAAACTCAGGCTTACTTCACCTTTGTCAGACCTACCTTAGAAAACAGCTGTACTGTCTGGGACCCCTGGTATCTAGACATTTCGGTAAAGGACACTTTGGTAATGGACGTTTTGGTAACTGACATTTCGGTAACAGGACATTTCGGTAATAGGACGTTTCGGTAACAGACATTTTGGTAATAGGACATCTTGGTAACATACATTTTGGTAGCGTGGCATTTTGGTAAAACCAATAAATATTCTACAAAGGCATATTTCTTTTAAAAAAACTTACACATCGACACTCAGTAGAATCGCCTTAGCTGCACCTGTCAGTGCTGTGATGTTGTCAGCGTAAATACAAGATGGCGGGTCGTTACTTGCAGCAGCACATATATGCATTTCCGTACGCCTACTGTCAACCTCTAGCTTCACAGGTTCAGGACAGTGGTTGTGGTCAGTTTTTAACACTGGATATGCTGGTAGCAAGTCGGTGAATGCACTAGCATGGCAGTGCTTGCTTGCACGACATGTACAACGCCACCTTATCGTATCATTTTTCTCTGTATGCTTGGTATAGCCATTCCACAATAGCTTTGCTTTTCCCCTGGTTGTTGTTGATAGCTCCATGTTCACATGTATAGCTTCACCTTATGTGTGTCTGGATTTAAATGTGTCCTGCTAGCCAGTGATTTGCTGTATTGGTTGAACACTTTAGCCACCACCACTGCTATTTGGAAGCCATGTTCCCTTCAGAGGCAAGCACTACTTTACACCTAGCCTGACTACTGGTAGAAAGATAAGTTCCATGTCTGGACCATCCTAATTTACAAATGGTTTAACTGACTGACATCTCAACATGTTACCTCCTAATATGGCAGACTGGACTCTGATTATTTTCAGTAGTTTTACCGAAATGTCTTGTTACCAAAATATCTTAATTGTTACCAAAATGTCTAGTTACCGAAATGTCCTGTTACCGAAATGTCCATTACCAAAGTGTCCTTTACCAAAATGTCATGGATCCCGGACCCCTACACCTATACACAGATATGATCCAACGCCGTGCAGCTCGATATATCCTACATCACCACCACAGTACCTCTAGTGTAACCGATATGCTTCAAACATTAGGATGGGATCCCTATCTGACTGAAAAAATGATGCTAAAGTAAACATGCGTGATATATAAAATAGCAAATGACTTAGTAGGTATACCAGCAAAACATATTCCTGTAAACACAGTTATTAGAAAATAGTATTCCTTGTCTTACCTTATCCCTCCCTCCAGATGTAATTACCACTACGAGTACTTTTGAGTACTGATACTCGTACTCGTACTCGAGTACGAAGGAAAGTAATCGTACTCGAGTACATTACCAAAGTAATCGTACTCACGATTATTTTTTTTTCATATGAACAGTTGCAAGCAAATATATTAGACAGATAAAAATTGCAATATTAGAAGTAATCTAATAAATGTAATAATAATCAAGGTATTCATTTTCTATTACTGTAGAGCATTTCAGTTAAATAAATATTCAGTCAGATTTCTCTAATTAATACCTTCTCTACCCAGAGAAGCAACATCTCACCCTCCTGCTTAGTACAAAGTACAAGTTATATTGTGACAGTCCCTGGGAAGCACTACAGGAGATAAGCATCCCCTAACATCTTGATTTGTAATTTTAGAAGCCAGGCCTCACCTGTACTGTTTGCTCTGTCAGTATGGTGTGAATGACTGGTCATATTTCCAACATCCAGAATCCTGACTGGGTCTGGGCAGTTAGCTGCTAAATCCCTGTCTATTATGTTTAATTAAGGGCAAACTGTAAACTTGTCTAAATCCACAACCATTCTGTGTTTGTCCCATCCAGACATAGGGTCAAATACATTGAAATGTATTTAAATACAAATATTCTTGAGGGATTACAAATACTTTTTAAATATAAATGTATTTAAATATGAATACATTGAAAAGTATTTCAAATACTTGTTCATATATTTTTCAAATACTTTTCATTTTGTATTACTATGTAGGTAAAAGAAAAGCAACACATATTGAGACATCTAGTTTATAGGCATAATTGGTGTTTTGCTCATATGATGACAGGCAGACCAGTGCTAGGGAGTATTGTTATTGCTAACTGCATCACAGTGACAACTGACTGAAAGAGGGAAAGGCCAAAATATATTGTTTGTATGTTAAGCCAGGAGGTCCATAATAATATAACGCCTATGTTGCCCTCAGAAGAGACACTGCTAATCATTGCTAGGATGTTGTGAGGAAGGCTCAACTTCAAAGTCAGCCAGGAAACCAGAATAACCTGGTGCCAAATTGAACCCTGACTAAAGAACAAAAGGGGATATTGACCTATGGTCACTGTTAGGTCCATCCTCTGGCTCTGAGCAAACACAAGTTGTAATTAGCACTGTTGGGTGAAGTTGCAGTGCATTAAGGTAATCAGTTTGGCAGGCATTACATGTGACAGTGAAAAAGAAATGTTGATACTGACAATGTATTTCCAAAAAAATAGGAAAGTATTTAAATACAAATATTTTTAATTTATTTAAATACTTTCAAATACAAATGTATTTGACCCCATGTCTGGACCCATCTGATATACTACTCTTTTGAATATGCCCCCCCTGGTTTTGAAGTGTTGTTATTGTAATGTATTTGATCATGTGTATTTGAAAATTTTAAATGCCTCCTATTTGTATTTGATTCAGAAACCATAAATTAAATTATTAATCCAGCATTAAATGATTCATCCAATACCTGAGAAAGTCGTCTAATTATTAATAACAATAACACCTGGATAGTGGATAGCAGTAATCAGTTAGAACATTAGTGACACAACAACAGAACAACAATGACACCTAGGGATTCCATGAAAGTCGCCTTTATGTTAGAAACAAGATATTCATTAAAGTAATCATGCTTATATTCTAAAATAGTCGTACTCATACTCGAGTATATTCTAAAGTAATCGTACTCGAGTACATTTGTTTTCTGAGTACTCGTACTCATGCATGTTCAAAGTAATCGTACTCATACTCGAGTACATTTGTATTGTACTCACTCCATCTCTGGTTGAGGCTAGGCGGTGTCCAGAAGAAGAAGAGATGATGGCCTAGTAGTCAGAAGCTCATATACCTTCATTTAATGTATTCTATCAGAATCCTTAAACTGTTATGAAGATCTAGCTGCTAAAATCCAATGTTGGCTCTGATTGACTAGAAACAAGAATTGAATGTGACTGCCAAAATAATTACCTGGTAGGCTATGCCAGCAACTCAGCATCTGTCTTTCATTAGTTGTATCTGCCTGGATGCTTAAAACAAAATAAGTCTAGGTGGTACTGTGATTTTTCATATCAAATCTTCAAGTATTTCAATAAAACCAACCTGTCTAACAATGTGTTTGTATATTAAACATGACATAAATAAGTGATCAGCAGCTATAATTTGTATCCGTTTCACATACAAATTACGATGGCGAAAGGCAGGGTTGTGTCCAAAAAATACCCATGTTGGGTACAAATACAACTCGGCAAATCAAATTCAAAAACAGATACATTGCTTTTCTAGATTTCAATTCAAATACAATTACAAATTTCTAATTCAAACACACTGCCATTTTTGATTCAAATACGATTCAATTACATTGCCATTTTTAAAAAAAAATTCAAATACGTGGGCTGTGTTCCCATTATAGTGCAAGTGTATCATAGTGGATGGAATTTTGTGTTTGGCTTGATTGACTGCTGTAGACTAATTGGCAGGCAGGTTTACTAGACTGTTCTTATCTGTACCAACTAGCTGGTTGTTCTTCCTGTGCACTGGATGAAACCTAGGCTCCTTTGTCTTAGCCCAGGATGTTTACACAGCAGGTGACAGCAGGATTCTCTGAAGCACCATCCCTGTGAATACCTGCCTTTATGTCTATATATAAGCTTTACTGGCTTCTCATTCATTCATTGATGCTAATGTTTGACCAGCTTCACTGTAGGCCAACTTTCTCAGTGCTGCCTGCCCACTGTTGACCAGGTGTGAAAAACATTCTATCTTGACTCCTGAGCCAGTTTATGTCAGGCAATGCTACGTTTTGTTGGTTATTTTATGTGTATTTGATAGTATTTGCACATACTTTTCAAATGCAGAGTAAATATCAAATACATACTCTTTTGTGATTTTCAGTTCGATTACAAATACAAAAAAATCAGATGTAATAGCTATAAATTTACCATAATGTAATATGTTTAGATGTAGAAATCATAGCAATGATAAATAATGTATTTATCCTCTTCCCTGTGCAGCTCATCCGATGAAGCCCTACCACACACTGGGGATGGGGAGATCGTGGACAAAGTGGACCGGCCAACAAGATGTGTCAGTGCCACAGATAGGACTGCATTCTTTCTCCGAGTACACACGTACTCGATATCCTTGTGCAGCTCTTGTGTCAATTCTACACTTGTTTATACCCACTAATAACATTAAATAAAAAACTGGTTATTTAAATGAGTATACACAAAATAATGTAATTTTAATCAACGGATTTTGGGCACATGTCATTTCAAAAAGGCATATTTAAGCATATGTAGTTTTATCCTGTGGTGTGCATGAAAGGTGCATGCATTTCTTTTCCCAGTGTGATCCCTGATAATGTAATTACTTGTTAAGAAAGACTATCAATAAACAGACAACTGCATGTTCCTAGGAACTGTAAAATGTAAATTTTACCATAAGTCCATGATAAAGATATAAATTTTTTAGACCTTTTTCTTTTAATCTGTTGTATGTACATTTTATTGTAATGTGTGTACGTGCCTATGAACGGGCTGGTCCCGGAGATATGGCGCTCTACAAATGCTGGTAATAATAAATAAGAATAATATGAAATGTATCTATGCCATTCTATAATTATTGACAGTCATATTATGATATATGAGCCTTTCCTATATTAGTCAGGTATAAAATAACCAACTCTATATTTTACCGCTGTTTCTACTAGGTGTTCAGTGTTCAAAATATTCGCCGCCAGTCATATTAAGGCTACTGTAACCAGCATAGTCTATCAACGTGAGTAGATACTTCTCTGCTGTGCATATGACTTTCTTTAACCAGTCTACCCACTGACATGGTTTGCGAAGCCTGCATGGTTCTCTGCACTGGTGTGTGCGCGGTACGGCTGGGTGAATGTCGACGTTGATGTACTGCAGTGTGTCGGCTGTGGAAGCCATCTCTCAGGACGAATGCTACGGTCATTCGAACCTCAAGTCTGTAAGTAATGCACAACAGTGGATGGGTATATTGTTACAGTGTAGCAGGGATGATAATTTAAATCGGGTTGTTTAAACTCCATTTAAGACTTTTTTAAGTAATGTTTAGCATATAAATAGCGTCAATATTTAAAAAGTGAGAACACAAATTACATAATTTGTTTTAAGTAATTATGATTCCCATACAATAAAACATTTAAAGCAAAGATTTGGTTTATTATTCCAATATGGATTTTGTAGCCAGGACTGTCAGAATGTTATGTATGTTTTAAAGTTGCAGGCTTTGAATTGTCATGTTGTTGATGTTGATGTTTATTCTGTGTGTGTGTTGTCCTGTTGTCAGATGCTGAATGTTGCAAGAAACTGGTGGACTCGTTGAAGACTGCACACAGTGCTTTTTGCTGCTGGGTCTCCCATCCTAGTCCTGGTGGGTGCTTAGCAACAATTCACTTGTCTTAACTCTTAAGTAATAGGTCATCTGGAATCTGAATTTTTATACCAATCTCTTTGATGTTTTGTTCATAAGACTGGCATGTGGTTTTCAAATCATTTGTTAGTTATCCTTAAGACTAGTGCGGGGTTCATGAGAAAGGACAGTGTGTTGTTTATAAGGTTGGTGGGCTGTTCCAGGGGTCGACAATAAGGTTTTATATTCATTGGCCGGGGGGGCCAGTGGATTTAAAAAGTTACTGGCCCCCCCCTAAAAAGTTACTGGCCCGAACTTTTTTGCAGGAATACACATTTATTCTTTAAAAAAAACAGGTACATTGTACAATAAAATATATTTGTTTATATTTAGAACATTAAAATAGACGTGGCAGCTTAAATGACGTTACAAAAATAAAAAGTGTGTTTTTGCCGTTTTCTAATTCTTCTCGCAGAATATGTTCGAAAATACGTGATGTTTAGACCTTAGTAACGCCACCATACTTTCACTGTTCGCCATGTTGTGTGGTACAAATACAACCGCCAAACTGTCCTCTAACTGTTTGCATAGATGGCATCCCCCCATTTGACCTGTATTTACGGGAAATCCAAATAAATGCGAGCTCTGTTCGACCGAATCTCCTTATTTGGCATTCGTCGCTGTGACATGTCAACAACGAGGAGTTCCGCTATGTGCGTGACCTGGATAATTCTAGAGTAACAACAACATTGGTGTGGATCCTGTTGCTGCCAAACGTTATAAACTTGATGCAAGGTGTGAATTAAATTTAGTCAGAGAAAGAAATAGAAGGCCACAGAAATGTGGGAGCAGGATTTTTCGGCGGCAAAACGGCGTGTTTCAGAAATGCAGCTGCACTGTAGATAATAGCGACAGTGGTTCACAAGAAATCCACAAGGGTTCGTCATGACATGCTCAACACATTTTATCTCTTTGTTTTACACATTAGGATAGCAACAATAGTTAGGGAGAACGCGAAATTCAATGAAAATTCTTTATTTTGGTACCACTATGGTGACTGATGGTGACTAGTTTCGACTGATAACGTGAGTCCATGGATTCGGCTGTCACAGATTATGTTTAATTGTTGCGTAGGCAGTGACAACTGATGGAAACTATCTAAAAGTTAAAACAATCTTGAATAATTCGACTGTTGAGACCAGTGGCCCGTGGTGCCAGTAAAATATGAAAACTGGTGGCCCGAACTGGCCTAACACCCTCAACACACGCATCGGGCCAGCGCTAATGTCGACCCCTGCTGTTCATAAGACTATTTGTTATTCACAAAAATCGCAAGACATGCAATTTTTTTACAGACACCCATGCCTTGTTCTGTTGTTCACAAGACAGGTGTGTTGTTCTTAAGACTAGTGTGTTATTCATAATAAGACTGGTATGTCAGTGGATTCCTTCCTGAGTCTCGTGTGTATGTTCTTCATGTTTGTTCACAAGACTGGTATGACGTTCATAAGGCTGGTGTGTTCATGTGAGTGAAATGTTCATGAGACTTGTTTGTCGTTCCTAAGACTGGTGTGTTGATCATAAGACTGGTGTGTTGACAACAGAATCCTTCCTGAGATTGCCGCTGAGTAGTCGGGCGATGGCAGAGATGGAGTTTGTCAGCCTCCTCAAATCTGTTCTTCGTCTCCAAGCAGAACTTCCCAGAATAGAAGCAGTCCAGTTGGAATCTATGGTGAGTGGAAGCTGTTTACGTATTTATGGTTTCAAACAAACAACCCCCTAGTGATGGGGTGGGGGTAGTAAATCAGTACAGTTTAGTGGAACAAATATCAGTACATGTTGACGCTGTTGTGAATATCAGAACTGGGCAGTGAAGTGCATAATGTGTTGGCAGCTTCGTGATGGTTTGTTTCATCCAGTGGCTGTTAGTCGTGGTTATGGAAGACACTTAGGATAAGTTGGTTCCTAAATCCAACACCACATGTTATTGGGTGTTGGTTTGTAATTACCGTATTCATGCTATTATGTGTACATGCCCTGGTTACTGTATACCCCCGTAGCAACATCTGACATCAGCTTATGTCAGTCTATATTAAAAAACAATACCAGATCCGTCATTTGTTGTAATCACTTCCTTGTTGTCAACCACTGAACCAATGACAATGTCTGCTTGCATCGGAAAACTGTGCACACCTTTAGCCACAGATTGAACCTTTAGCCACAGATTGATCTTAGCGTAGTTCAATAAATCATTTCAATTCAATTTAGATTGACATATGCCATCCCAACTGAAACAAACTTGAATTTTACACGATGTCACTAGCACCATGTTAGTTTAGAACAGAAATGGCAAATGTTGTGTCTCCACCTGTTGGATGCAACATTAGGTGGTGCCACATTTTGTCATTTTCAGAGAAGCATATCTAAGAATTTTTCTTAAGCGTGCTGTACATTTAATAGAACAAATATGGTAGTTTAAAATTCTAATTTTTTTTGAAGAACTTGTGAACTTTCGAATACACCCAAATGTACTGTTAACCTTCTGCTACAAGTAAAATTCTTTGTTAAATTCCTTTATATATTCTTTATGTTCAAATGGTTCTACTGGTTGTTCTCTGTATAGGGCCTGACAAGAGCCACACTGCTGTCTCTGCATCATTATGCTGGAACCGCAGACCAGTCATGTGACGATGGATCACATGACTTGGATGACATGTTTTGTTCGGCATGCATGCTGGCTGTATGTGGCTGGGCAGCCAGGTAATGTCACAAGTGGTTTTGTTTAGTAGCACAAGATGTGCCCAGATGACGTATTAATATACAGTGGTATTTATGCAAGCATATAATGTATTAATATACAATGGTCTTTACGCAAGCATAAACATGTATATTTCTGTGATTACCTTCAAGAAATTTTAATTGTAAAGAGCATAATCGGGTTTAAGACCTCCTAACAACATTAGTGAGATGGTCCCACAATGGGGACATTTTCTATCATAACAAATCTCATTAACGATTAGTCGAATACCCCGGGAAACTGCTCTGTGTCTATGCTTATGTGCACCACTAAGGGAAGGCCACTAACCAATGCCAACAACGTAGCATGTTTGTTTTCAGTTCATCGGTTGGTGGGTCCCAACTGCGATGTCGCTACTGCAACCGCACTGCCGGACTCTGGAACTACCACATACACTCCTCACCCAGTCTGCCCGGTGTCTGTGATGAGTCACATGACAATGGCAACAGTTTGTCACCAGGGGGCGATACATGTGGCACACAGTCTAAGTCACACGACAGCAGCAGTGGGTCACCAGCAGGGGGCACTGCATGTTGCCCGACACCTGAATCGTCTGATGTTCTGGATAGGTCAGTGGAAGATGCTGACAAACACAGCACAGGATCAGGTTCCCAGGAGGAAGACATATCAGGGAAAGGCATGTCTTCTCCCGCTGATGATGCCAGGGATGAAGGTGGGGAAGGGGGAGTTATGGCAGGAAGCAGGAAGCAGGAATCAGACATTAGTAGTGGAAATATTTTGAATGGTGATACTGAAAGTGAAAGTACATCAAATGATGAAAGTGGGGCAGAGAATGGGATAAGTGACAGCAAATTGGCAGAAGAAGACGGTGTGCAGCAGATTGAAAATGAAATTCTTCCAGGGAGTTCAGAGGAAGACATTGAGCAAACAGAAAGTGATGAAATGGAACGCAGTGAAGAAATGAGAAATGATAGCAAGGAATGTTGCATACAAATTAAAAGTGATAATGACAAAAGCATTGAACAAACTGAAACTGATAAAGGAGAAAATATTAAAGAGGAGCACATTGATAGAACTGAAAGTGATAACGAGGAACATGTAGAACAAACTAAAAATGAAAGTGACGACAGCCAGCATTCACACACGGGATCAGAAGTTGATACTGTTGATGGATGTTGCTTACAAGAGGTAAAGTGCATTGAGAGATCTGTCGAAGTAGACATTAAACCACAACATGATATTTCACAACCAGTAGATCTGAAATCAAACAATTTGAAAACAGAGAATCAAGAGGAACATTCTGCTGATGAGAGTGAATGCAAGGATGTTGGGAAAGGTGGGAAATCAACAGTGGGAGAAGGAGATGAACCCATGGAAGTGGATAATTTGGGGGCAGACAAGGATGAGACCGGTCAGAGAACCACGGTGGACAGTAGCGAGAAAGGGAGTCCTACTGGACAGCAGAGTTCGGACAGTGGTCAGAATGGCATGATATCGCACACAGAGGAAGAGGTGGAGCCAGCTGCAAAGAGGAGAAGAATAATGGTGAGTGATCAACACTGGGAGTTTGATTCCATGTCAGGCCACGCACGATAACTGTGGGAAGTTTTATGTGTATCAATGCTGATACAGTGATACTGCAGACAGATTTTAATAATAATTTATACATGCCTTATTCAGAAAGATTTTAGTGAAAAACATACACGTCTGGTATCCATCAAGATGTGTTAGGTCATTTGTGAAAAATGAGCTTTTAACAAAATGATGAACAATCTACTAGATCTATTTGTTGAAATGTGAAAATATGAGTGAGTGACCTTACTGTCTAGATTATCAAGTTTCTAGATGCAGGCATCCTCCCACGCCAGGGGGCGCTGCGGCTGATCATATCAATACCAACTCTGTTCTACGCCTGACACGTCCCTTTCGCCCATGAGGAGAGTGGTTGACCTCTGGCCAAGTGGTAATTTTGTGTGATTTCAGCCACAAACTGCTCGTGTGACACGCAATGTTTAGAATGTGAGTGGGTCATTATATTGAGATTCCCACCAGTCCTGTATCCATCTTCAAATTGGGGCGTGTATTTGCACTGTTCCCACGGCTGACACAGTAGTGACTGGCGAAGGCAATTGCTATTTGTGTAGTTCGACTCCGCTCACTCCCCAAGCTTTATGGAGATAACATAACGCAACGACCCCGGCTTGTGAGGGTAGGTGCAGGACGCACCGTCAGTTTTCAGAGACGTGTTCTTGTGGGTGACAAGGTGGTATGTCAATATTTAGTTTTAAACTATTTTATTGAGAAGGTATTTGCTGTGTGTGTGATTGTTATGTTTGTCTAAACATTCCAACATTACCACGTAGGTCTGATCTGGAAAACATCTCGTGCATCTGTTCCATGTAACATTACTTATGTTTAGTAGGACTTCGTCTGATGTACTTTCTCAATCTTGTAGAAGCCGACCCGAGCGACCTTTGACCCTGTTGCCGAGCACCACACATGGTGCCCGTGGGTGCTGCCAGATGTCCCCACAGACCGGTTGCATGACACGCTGACCGTCGGGGATGAAAACAGACAGCCAGGATGGAGGCGCTTCCTGGAGATGCTGACACCTGCTGACAGTCAGCAATCACACAGTCTCATCAGTATTGTGAAAACGGTAAGGGATCTTTCAGTAATTTTGATATAGTTGGCAACTCAGGTATATTTACGAATTTGCTTTAATTTGAAAATTTCACTAGCCTAAAAATAGTCACATATTTGAAATTGATAAGCTGCTGTTTTGAACAGATTTTAATCAACTGTATTTTATAGGTTTGCAAATGTTATGAATATGATTCCACGGGTTCTGTAATGAAAGCATAAGCGTAGTATTTGACACAGTTGTCGGTTTGAACTTTGCCCCAATGAAGCTTTCAGCATCTGGACAGTGTTAGCATCAACCTGCCATTTTGATATTGAAACATTTGTTGAGGCTAAGGAAAATTCAAACAGGTAACTGTAAAACCTGATCCAATATAGTATAGATATTTAATGACTGCAATTCACTACTCAGCGTGTGCTTTCTGTTAGGTACTGATAGCTGATGTTCCCCCTGATGTCATTGCAAAATACATAATTTGATGGGGATATATATTGCATAAGTTTCCACAGATTAATTATTAATAATGTGAAGTGTTGTTGACTTAGTGGTACGTATGTTGTCACTCTGTCATGTTGCTTCTCTCATTTTTACTATTTTATTAAACAAAGTTATTTTAATGTTCAATAGCGCAAATAAATCTGCCAGTGAAAGTACACTTAGTGTGCTTTCTCACTACATTTTCCACATAGGAAACATTTATTGCTGGATGTCACATGAACTCTACCTGGTGGTTCTGTGACAGTTGTCCTGTTGTCTCTTCCAGAGTCCGCCTTGTGTTGGCCTGAGAAGTATCCGCAAGCTCTTCCTCGGCTGGACCAAGTTAGCAACTCCGGACAGCTAGCAGTAGGCATCTGTTAGTCACATGTTGTATGCGTTGTATTGATCATTTTACAGCTGGGACCATATCGATAACGTTCTTATGATGACGTTACAAATACATCGTTTTGTGGGGATAATATTGCATAAGTTTTCACAGACTTATTATCAAAATTGCACTTGCAATTGCTCTATGAAATCTGTTTCACTTTTGTTTTCCGTTGTCTTAGCAACATCTTCCCCATGTGTCAGCATGGTCATTACAGTTGTGACAAGAAGATCTGGACAGAGGTGTTTGTCACAACTAAGAAACATGTTATTAATAGCATGAGCCAACAATTGCCCAAGATATGCTCAGGGTTGTCAAAGATTGATACTAGGAAGACTGTTATCCTCTGGGAATGATATTCTAATAGCGAGATGTGTGCATTTAATTTTAATTTTGTTGTTGACTCTCCTTGTTCATATGAATCTGAAGAATAAGATTCCTTATTTCACAGCTGATTAATATTGATTTACATTGACATTTCATTAGTCGACATCAACATGTATTAGAACGCAGTGGCTCAGGGGTAGAGCTTCGGACTCTCGACTAAGAGAACCCGAGTTTGAATCCTGTGTTGTGGTGTTAAAATCTTGGGCAAGTTTTTAAATTCTACATTACTCCAGTTCACTGATATGTATAATTGAGTACCCGGCAATAGACAGTGGTGGATATGTGTACGAGCAGCCTTTGCGCAGGTGTCTCATCGTGTCTGATTGAACAGGTCTGTCAGGGAAGTGAAGTGTAAAGCACTTTCAGCAATCCTGATTATTGGATACTGTGCTATATAAGAACTTACCTTTATCTTTATTAGAAATCTTGCTTGATGAAAATAAATCTTATGAAAATTCAATTTAATGATGGAGTTTCCAGATGAGCTTATTGTGGTAATGAATTGGTTGCCTGGGTGTCTGTATATGATATGTCAAGTTTTAGGGGGTATATAAAAGAAAAGAATTCCTTATAATAAACTAAATGATAGACTGCCAGGAGTCAACGTACGACACCAGCGAGGATAATATTCTGTTCATTTGGAAGCCTCATATAGACCATGGAGTAAATTAAGCAGTAACAAAATAGCAGAAGCAGACAGAAATATAACTAACCTAACTACAGCTGTTTGTGTAGTAAGTTGGATGGTCCTTTTCACTGTAACCTAAACTTGTATTGAATGTCTTGTCAGACTTGTCAAATTGAGCACTGCCTTGATGTGCCTGTTTCATTGTTATTTGCAGGCTCTGTTATTTATATCCTGATAATAAAAGTGACAAGTGAATTATTCCTGCCCTGTTTGTCCCAGTGAGTCGTGTGAATCATTTGTGTAACTTTTAGCTTCATTCTTCACTTCTAGCATGAAACCATTGAAATTATTCTTTAGAAACATTCGTATTTATTAATAGGCGATTGATCTCATGATGGAATTAAAACATACATAGGCTTATAATGTACAGTCACTTTGCTTTGCAGTCACCTTGGTAATACAGTCGGCCACCTTTAAGGTCTATATAGGATAGTTTCAGATTTGTTGCATATAAAATATAGGAATTGGGTCTACTAATAATGTTTAATAACTGTTACCTCACTAATCAGGCCAGTTTTGACTAATCCCAATGGTGACCTTAATTTGGAGGTTGGAAAATTACAGGAGCCACAAATGGACAGATGCATGAATGATTCAGAGGAAGAGGCTATGAAGCTGTTTAACCCACATGAGAAGAATAGGCAGAAGATGGATTATGTGGGAAGGTCACTTGAGGATGAAGCAGGGATGACCACTAAAATAAGTGAAATGGTAAAATGCTGGGAAATTGGCAGAACACAACTGGTGTATCCAGGTTGCACAGCAAACTCCGTCAGACCAAAAAAAGAGCTTGCTTTTTGTCGTATATTTTGTTCAAATGCTGGTCTCCAAAGATTTCTTTTGTGACAAAAACCTATGGGAAAATTGTTAAGGTGTCAAATGTATGCGGCAATGTTTGCTCTACAGGAAGACATGTCGCAGTGATAATGCAGCTCTCATCAGTATCAACACTGTTGACAAAGGGAAAGCTTGACACAGGTCTCAAGCATAATTTTGATTGTAATGTACGCAAACCGCAACATACTGGATAACAGAAGTTGTTAGAAAGATAACGATAAGAGAGAAAGGGTTAACAACTAAGGCAGTTTCTTTACAAAGGAACTACTCAACTCTGAGTAAGAACAAAATAATATCTGTTTATGTACACCAAGTGTGCATTTCCTTTCAGTCGACAGTAAATTTAATAGCGTATCATGAATATCAACTGTTTCTATCTCGGTTTTTTAAACTCAAAGACAGACAGTAGATTGGAATGTATTGATTTTGTGAGTATGAAGTCAACAGTTTCATACAACGTTGATCTGAGACGACACTGACCTGTGACCTTTCAAGGCCACCATATGTCCCTCCCACTGGAAGATTTGTTAGGTTGTGAATACATTACTCTCACAGTTGCTGTGTTTGTAGTTTGTCCACTGAATAAAAATTTAGTTTGAATGACTCAAACTCGACTTGGTGGAATTAAGAATGCAATTTTGCAAACAGCCTAAAATCTAAATTGGTCATGGAAACTTATCTCAGTGTTCTAAATGAATATACATTTAATTTGAACCCCCAAGATTAATTTAGCACACTTCATTGTACTGGATTTTAGTGTTGCAAATAAAGATTCTGCCTTTCTGAACTAACATACATACCTCATATACAGTGAAGTTTTTTACAACTAAGATACTAAAACACAAAAAGAACAGTAATTGGACATCAGACTGGAATGTTTGCACATTTGTCACAATAGAATTGAGTAATGCATAGTTACATAGAGCAGTAATTCAGACCTGATTTTGTATGATAAATATTTATATTTTTAAGAATAACTTATATTATAGCCATACATTGAGCATATTATGTCTATATGATAATTGACAAAAACCATAGTCATGCAGCCAATGTAAGAGGTGGGTGTGTGTACCAAAGTAAACAAGGAAATAAAAATCGTCTGCCCAGCATAGATTTAAAGTTGTCTGCCATGGCTGCAGATACACCTGTTTCAGTTGGTCTAATCCATTCCTTTAGTGTTCTATTAAAGAAAGCTATTAGCATAAGCTTGAGTCCTGACCAGTTTATGTTGGCCATGAGTGTTGTTAGTTGAATTAATTAGGTGACTTGGCAGATAAAAGGTCGCCTCTCTGCACAGAATAATGATGGGCAGCACTATAGCAACAGAACGGTAAAATGTTATTTGTACAAAATATATGATTTGTATAAAATGCTTGACAAGTGCTATATCTGGATAGCATAGAATCTCATTAAAATGTTAACTTCATAGTACATGTATATAGTAACATGCTTTACAGTAATAAACATGTTTCATTACGCATATTATATGAATGTCAATCTGTGTAACGTGGGGTTGAATTATATCAATGATTAAATCAGTTCAGTGTTGTGGAAACAAATGTCGGGAAAACAAGTCTTGACAAAATATCTCTCCATATGGTCACATGCTGCAAACTTGTATGTCGACAATGAAAAAGACAAAGCACTAGTATTGGATATAATTATATCATGTAATTTATTATAATCAAAGATTTAGAATAGTAGTAGTACAAGTAATTCAAAACGTCGTTGTCACCTCTCTCACAATCCACCATCACCGTAGTTGCAAATAGTCCGTCACTCATGACAGAACCTCCCAAAACCAACATAATTTTCGCTTGTACACAATAGCAAGGTCACAAGCTGATTCCATATTAGACAAGTTTGGTGTGATGGTCACATCATTGAAGTTGGTCACATGCGATTGCATAGATCAAAATCTTTTGTGTTTCATTTCATGTCTATTTTCAGTCAAACTGTTCCGTTTTTGCTGTTAATCTGTGTAGGCTGAACCAAATTAATGATGGTTGGTTGTAAATTACATACATGAATCAACTTGGTACTTTATAATGTCTGGTTTCTAAGCACAGTTCAGTGCGACTGTGTATCTTTGATGCTCTGATGTAAACAACACGACTGACCAGTCACTTAACGGAGGTTCTGCCAAATACGACAACTGAAGCTGACTACAGTGGACAGTATTACGCCATCTGCCTTCAAGCGTCCAAACTAAATAGCACATCGAGTACCCATTAACACAAGTGCAATGTAATGCACCTGTTACTAGTTGTTATTACCTGTAACGACGTTCCCGTGGCCTTACCAGTGTGTGGTTAAGTCAAGTTTTCGCCCACAAGAAAGCAACCAAAATTTGTGTGCATCAGAATTACGGCAAAATAACAAATTTTATCTGTTGCGCAATCATTCAATGGATAAAATATGCAACGTTTCAAAAACATTTTATCGGGTCATAATACTGACACATGCGCCAATTAAAAACAAATTGCCTAAAACAGAAACGAATATTCCACGAAACAGCCTGCGAATAATCTGTCACGCACCCAAGCCGGTCATCTGAAAACGTTATTGGAATTAACCAAACTCAGGCCTGGATGCTCGAATTACTTGGACGAATCCACAAAATGTCTAATAACAACTGTTGCAGGTAAACGGGCCAGCACAACATAAATAGGTGCCACACAGTGAATATACAGGCAAGGCAACCACTTCAAATACACTACTACGCTACGCCTAATAACCTAGGGTCACAGTGGACCACTGAATATATATATATACGAGTAATACCGACTGACAATCCTTCAACCTGTCCACTTCATCTCTACTGGGCCCATACAGTGGCCAAATGCAGTGAACCTGTTTATATCTTCTCGGGTGTGCAAATAAAAATAACGCATTACACCACATCAGTTAGGCATAGCGCGGTAAACATACCGCAACCCTGGTTGACCCTTCTGGTTACCCCATTAAAAGAACCTGAATCTTTCTTTCAGTCAAGTAGTCTTTCTGCCGTGTGGACCAACACCCACGAATGACAACGTTCGACTGATTTAATCGATAATTTCCGTCCAATAAAAAGCAAATGTTTCTTTCGAAAACCAAAACAACAAGTTAATTTTCAAACATAATTGATTTTCATCGCTGTATACCTCCGCGAAACGAGCGAGAACCATCGAAACGACAATGTCTTCCCACCTGCGGTTTCTTGTCTGATCTTTTTGAGAACAGGGAGCGCGTGTCCATTTTCTAAATGGAACTATTACATTGCTCGACATTATTCGATAAAACAAAATGGTCTCCTGAATCCACTGTTTCAAACAACTCAAAAATGGGAAAATCCCACTGCCTTGCAGTGGACTACAAACATTTAACATATTTTATCATAAAAACAAACTACACACATTCAATTCCTGTTTCATACAACACATACACAGCAGGGAAAATTAAATGTTTTACATAGACTAAACATGGCCTGCTTAGAACTGCTGAACACGACAAGGTTCCCCTTTGTTACTGTCATCCAGCTGTGGCGGATAAACTACAGTCTAATCGATAACTTACATTTTACGATTTTTCTCGGTCGGTTGTGTTGGCGTATGCCAGACAACACAATCACATATAATACATCATTGCAAATGTATGCCTTAGTTGTGCTGTCTATGAAGGTTGGTCTTCGATAATATTTAGCAATTTTTTTTTTAAGTCATTTCTACAACATAATCCAACAATAATAATTATATCTTAGTGTGTTCAAACCTGTTCTTATTGTCCACTATTCCAGTGTAGACTTACAAAGTGAACACGTTTGGTACCATCTTTGAATACGCACATCAACATACTACTACACGTCAAGTTGGTTCACTCTGTATTTTTCTTAGAAACCCATATTGCAGACTACCATACGGAAAAAGTACAAATCATATAATTATTACTCATTATTATTCTACAAAGTAGCATTTGCATGACATGATCTTTCAGAGTTAATCTTAAAATCTGTTTCAAGAAACACTGGACAGAATTACGCTTCGTTTGGTCTAATGAGAAATTAACTGGTTGGGATTATCGGCCATAGTTTATGGAGCATTATATTTTCCAAAATACAAATATTGTCTGCAGAGGGCTAATTTTTGTGCCTTTAATATCCAGGAAAATAACTAATAGTTATGTCATATGAACATAATCATAATAAATTACAGTTGTTCTTTCGTTACTTCAAATAATGTCCCTGAAAATAAGGAATTGGAAAAATTGATCGTGTAATTGTAAATATAATAATAACGAGTAATAATTAGATGGAAAGCACCATTCGTTGGCATGGCAACATGAATATGCCCAATGAGAACGGCTAGACATAGTGGAGGCGAGGCGAAACATTTTTATGTTTGTAAAATACTCATTCGTACACACAATATCAATGCCAACATTTATGGCTTATATCACAAGCATGCACGGATGCATACACTCACATGCACGCAGAACACATAGGAGTAGCTCTTCAGGTAATCATGCACTCAGTTTCCATTCACATATTGCATTGTTTATCACACATTTTCAACAAGATTAATGACGAAGAACAACGGAGGATGCCGTCTACAACCCCAGAACATATGTCCGCTTCCCAAAACACCTGGCAATGCACGGCTCGGCTACAGCTTAGCTGGTACTCACCAAGGCGATCAGCGTGCCTGCAGTTTAGCCAGTTAAGACCAGACTGTGAACACAACTGTAGTTCTGCTGGTTTCATGCAAATGTCCTTTGCTGCAGATTAGCCAGTGCTGAACAGATTGTGAATACAGCTACAGTTTAGCTGGTACCGGACAAGTGCTGCAGATTAGCTAGTACACACCAGACACAACTTCAGTTTAGTTGGTACTGAACAAAATGTTCAACTTGGCTGCAGATTAGCCAGTACTGAACACATGTTGAACTGAACTGCAGGTTAGTTGGCCTGCACAAGACACCTCCAATGTGCCTTCAGTTTAGCTGATAGAATCACTTCACTCACAAACCCAATTACGCATGTCAACCAAGGTCAGGACAACCGAGTATGATGCCCTTTGAACAATCGCACGACACATTCCCATCATAATCCAATACATTGGTGAATACATTTCAAAAACACTGGATGGCATTTTTAGTTTTTGCCCGTTATCCGATATCAAGTAATAAAGGAATTACAACTGTCACATTGACCCCTAGGTAATGGGGAAAAGTTACCCACCCTGTCCCTACAAAAAAGCTTTAACATCACATCAACATTGATGGATGCAGAACTTCTGCGGCCAAGAATTTTTTTCAATCAACAGCTGAATAAACAAATAGTCGACAACTTGTTTCTTATTTGTGTTCACAGAAAGACAGGAGTTGGCCATTGATAATCAGAACTGTGAAACTACACCAAATACTACACTGCCATGATTTTTTTCCTCATACCTCTGGGTTTATCCACCAATGACAATGTACTTTAACCACCAGCAATTCCTTGCACAATGAAACAAAAGTTACAACAGGAGCCACCAACTTGCCTTGACGTGTATCGGCGACAAGATGGCTGCCGTCAACTTTTCGTGACATTACTTGCAACGCAGTACCTTCACAAATGATCCTCTAGTAAAAGCTACGATTGAGTAGTTTATCTCGCTGCAATGTAATTGACATATTCACACGTTGACTGATCTAACTTCACCTTCAGTGCAATTGGGTTTACGATCAAACAACGCTTTCCAAACATAACAGCAAAAAACATTTCCTGCCGTCTGTCTAAATGCTGTACATTACGACCGAGATCGCTCAATGGTGGCAGCACTTCCGCACCTCGGATTTCCACTGAACGATGCCCCCGCTACGAGCGACACTGACCTGTATGATCAACGAAATACACAACAAACATCTCCTGATTACAGTCATGTCCGGCGTTTACGTCACAGTCAAACCTGACAACAGCGACCAGACAGTCACTTTAACAGTGCATGTCCATATTATACAGGTCCACTAAACAATCAACAACACAGTCGTTGTGTTGTTACTGTCAATGCTCCTCCAACTACAGCGTACACAAACTACACAGTACACGATTTTTACCAACAAGGCAATTGTTCTGAGCGGCATCCCCGGTTGTAGCAACCGTGCCGCCGGCGTGTGCCACCGGTTTCTGTGACGACGACGGCGGCGGCGTCTCCGTGGCGACCGGGCGCCGGACTGCTTCAGACATTCATAATGTATTTACAAATTAAAATGGCACAGACATGCGCATTATAAATATGACATAGTAGTGCTGCGGGATGGAGGGGCGAGGGTGGCGGGGCGTGCCGTTATAGCTCCATGTCGCCGACCTCGTCCTCTGAGAAGTCGCTCATCGAGCTCTCGCTAGACGTCGACAGCTCATCGTGTTCTCGCAGAGCCTCCTCCGTTGCATATTTTTTTACGTACTCTGGAACACAGATGAGGAAGATGTCACAATGGGGAACCTGCAGGATCATAAGGGGGTGCAGATATACAATTCGGGTCGGTGGTGTATGTACACTGTTTATTTCTTTATTGAGTTCATCTTTGAATTCTTTTAGACTTCAACTGTTATTAATATAAGACATATCTACAACATGTGTTCGCAAATGCTGGATATCATGAATGAATGCAGCGTAACGAGGTACCGCGACGCTGGCAGTTGATGGCACCAGGCCCAAGTTGCGTAACAGCGCCATCTGGTTTATTAGTTCCCTATCCCATGACATGCTAGACATTTACGACTAGTTTAGCATTATGCCAACGTTCTTTTGCTGAATACACACCAACGAACAAGCCAGTATTATATCTTGAAAGTCCACACATAAGTATGAATTTAGGTTTATCACTTTTTGAGTTTGTAATGTAAAGATACATATAATAATTTGACCATAACAAAAGTACAAAAGCTTTCTGAAATCACACATTGGAGCACTGGGATACGTTCAATGGCAGGTCACAAAATATCCTTGACGTACCTATAACTTTCTTTTTGTAGTCTTCTGGTTTGTGCAGATAGAGGGCAGCAGCATCTCCATTGAGAGGGTCGATTGGGTTCGGATATGTAAGGAGTTGGGGGAGGAATGATTCAAATATATTTGACAGGTCTGAAACACATCAAACATTCATCGCCACATCATTATCACTTTTAAATTCAGCAAAAAACCTGAGACTATCTTTAAGTTAAATCTTGTGGTATGACCATAATGTGTACACTACATGCCGAACAACAAGGGTGATATTCGTAGAAAGTTATGTCCCATTAAGTTGGTAGCCATACTTTTGGAATACTGTGCTAAAATCTTTGTTACAAGTCATTCGTTTAACCAACAGAAGCTGTTGTAGAATCTCATTAAAAAGGGTGTCTGTTTCACTGCCTGGGAGACAATTATTAGCAGGAACGTCAATGAATTGATTTACGAGTGTGTCAAACAGCAAAGTTGTCTTGAAGAGGGACAACAGGAATGTGTCAAACTTGAAAGCTTTTAAACTGTTAAACGTGTCAATCTTAGCAATAATACCAACATAGGCGATTTATAAACTGATGTTTTATTTTCAATTCAATAATTTTTTGCGGCTGAAATATTCAAACTAAGAACACTTTAAAATTTCTTAAATACATCCATGGCGGGCAGTATAGATTCAAAATACTTATCTGAGTCTTAAGACTGCCTAGCTTTAAATTCTAGCTTTGATGACTTAACTGATACCATGGTTTAAGGCATTTCCACCTTGGGGGGTATTAGTCACAAATCTATTTATTGCAAAAAAATCAATATCACACACCCAGTAACCACTCTGAAATTAGACCGTTTTAAGGAATGTCAAATATGTTGGTCTCTGGTCAATCTAATCCTAAGACACATCAGTTCCATAGTTCATGAACTGGTGAACTGGTATGGTCCTATGTTACATAACGACTGGGGCACCTTATCCCGGGAACTGCCCAAAGTTGAAGGGGTCGGTCAAACCAGGGTAATATGCATTCGGGGATGAGATACAAATACGATCTATCAAAATGACTTCACTCCAAACATACACCCAGGTACAAACAACCCTGTTAATTACAGGTATTATATAAACTAATTGGTAATGCATCTTTATTCACTTTGTGACATTTTTTATTGTTTATGACCATAAAATGAATGTTTTGTGAGCTATAATTTGAGCACATGGACAGCTAACCAGTTGTTTGGGAAACTGGGCTAGTTGATAATGGTCTACAGTTGTCATAAATGGTAATAAGCAGTTTGGTGACAAATGGTTGACACTTGACACTCACCATACAGGGCTGTCCAGGCCTGGTTGATGACATCCAGGCACACAGTGCCAGAGCTGCAAAACAAGACAACTGTCAATCAACTGTAAAACATATGTCAATCAACTGTCAAACATACATCAATCAACTGTCAATCAATTATCATTGTTGTCAGCAGTGAAACATTTGTCTAATTAGCAACGTTGTATAAAATGCACTACTGAAAGTTCCTAAAATGTATATAGTTATATCTGCAGGAGCTAATCTTATGCTATGGTACTGATAACTCCATGTATTCTAAAACTTGATATCTGTGAAATTTCACCATCGTATGACAACATTCAGATGACACTGGTAGATGGCACACCTATTGGTTGTCAAGGCACACCTATTGGTTGTCAAGGCACACCTATTGGTTGTCAAGGCACACCTATTGGTTGTCAAGGCACACCTATTGGTTGTCAAGGCACACCTATTGGTTGTCAAGGTTTCTCAAAAACAACATAACATCCCTGAAAACATTCTGGACATAGGCAACAATATGAGCTACAAGTCACTGGACACAATACCACCTACGTGCATGCATTCGTACTGGTGTGCTCACTGATTTATTCATGTGTAATAAAGGTCAGTGTGTAAGTGTATTAGAACTGCCTGGATGAGGCAGGGCAGCCCTAGATTTCTCCAGTGATCAGAGATGAATAAAATATATTTGATTTGATTTGGATTATTGCTGCATTTTTCACTTTCAGTTACTAGTTATGCAAGTTCTACTTTTACATCATCCCATGTGTTTGAGTAGTGTACACAGGTTGCAATGATAATATGCCCATTTCTAATGGATTTGTAAGTCTCTCTTGTGCTGTAATTGCATCTCTGAATTGTCAGAGAAAAATAGAATGCATCCATCTTGATCTGTTTCATACTGTGTGGTATTTAAAAGATAAAACTTTTTAAACATAAAAACCTTGTTTATAACTATAAAATTATCTAATGTAGTATTAATATAATTTGATCATTAATTCTTTATGCACATTTCTATCAACCTATCAACAATTGACTAAATCTGCACACACAAAACTGACTATACTGTACCAGGAAGGTTAGAGGATCCTGGGATTACCCTGATGACATTATGCTTAACACCCATAAAATAATACATCTAATATTTACCCTAAACATTAATCAGCTGATGGTCAAAGTATATTCGTAAACAGAGGATCTGTTTATATACGGTAAAACTTTGTTAATCCATATACGTCTGTGTAGATGACTGGAGACTAACACATTATCTGCTTTGATGGATTAAGAATGTAAAAGGTGTGTTAGCACTGAGACATTCTGTCCCAGTGAAACACTATCCAGACACAATTTGACTGTACATTAAACATGTGACATCATTTTATGACAACACTAAAACTGACTGGACTTTGGAACTTTAATAAGATCTGGCAAAATGAAATGATAATACTCACACTTCGTCTATGTTTGGATGGTATATTCTGTTCATGAAACCTAGAACAAATAAATAACCATGATGTGCCGTAGCCAAAGGGGTTGCTTTGTTGCCTGTCTCAAACAGGATATAACAATCACATCTCATTCCGTCTCAAACCAAACAGAATATTTTTGACAGAACAAGAAACATCTGCTAGGCATACAATCTCGATTCTACATAATTTAAGACATATTAGTGTCGATGTGATATATATATATATATATATATATATATATATATATATATATATATATATATATATATATATATATACATACATATATATTATATATATATATGGGCACAATAGACTACCAGAAATTCAGTCAGACTACCAAAGATGATGACAGTAGTAGTCCGATGGACTACCACAATATTTTGGAATATTTTTCAAATTTTTTGTTTGTTATGTTATTTTGCTTAAATCTGGGCCACTTCGTGACTACCAGATATATCTGAGGACTACCAGATTTCTCAACTAGGTAGTCCTGCTGACTACCAGAAATTTTGGAATTATTTCTACCCCTGATATATCATATAGTCTGTATATAATGTTAAAAGGTTACATTTTTTTCTCTCAAATGACTGGGACCATTTCTGATACAATACGTAACAAACATAAAATAGATAAGCAATGTTGAAGAGTTGTACAATGTAAGGTATTCTACACAGACCCGAGAAATACACAGACATATAATTGTTTAGATACCCTCCTACTGATGATGATCTGAATGTTTTATAATGTAATAAAAACTGTAAAGATAACTAAATAGAAGTTATAAATCTAAGACTAGGACAATTTTTGACAGGCTATTGAAGAGCATTCTGTAATGTAATATATTCTACACAGATCTGAGAAACCCAGACAGATACCCACCTATTGATGGTGATTTGAAGGGGTATTTCTCTGGCAGGTCGACTCGCACTTTCCACACGCCCCCCTCATAGGGTGCTGGAAAATATGAAAGGAAACATTTGTATGACAAACTGCAGTTGCATGAATCACTGACTGTGGCGTGATGAGTCTACGACATGTCATACGACATGTCATATGGCAACAAACGTCACAAGTTTAACTGTGACACTTCTCTAATGATTACAGAGTGATGGGAAAATGGTAATGATAAAACAGCTGGAGCGAAGAGGGAAATGAGGGAATGGGTAGCGGCCAACTAAAAATTGGAAGTTTTGTAAATGATGTACGCCCACCAGGAAATATTTGTTTAGTTATTTCCTCACAACCTGCTGGCACTGGTGAAAATTCTGACTCACACAACACACGAGACTGTACAAGGCTTTATGCGGGATGACATTTTTGCCAGTCTCACTTTATTTGGTTGACATACATGTGGATGTTGATGCATAATTACATATAAGCTAGTTGAGATGTGTTTTGTGACCTGCAATAAACTACAAAAACACATTTGCCACCCAGTTAAAAATAAAATTGCTCATTATTTTCTTGCCCTGTCCACCACCCGTCTAGTGATATTTCTACCCATCCACAACTGGTTTTATCCATCCAGTTGATGGGTGGACAGGTCTCTGCAGCTATGGTAGACATGTAAAGACACTAGTGAAATAACAGGGAGAAAGAGGAAGCTCCAACCCATGTAAATAGGGACGTTCTCTGCCAATTATAATTTCGGGAAAGGTCAATAACACAACAAGATTGTGCAATCAGCCTATTTACCTGCCTGTCTGTCGGCTACAAATGAGCCGTTTAGTAAGTACATGACAACAGACTTCGCAACCAGATACCAACATCCATCATGTTCAGTTGTTAGCCCAATGTTTCCTTGTTCAAACCTAGTCTATTTCCCACGCTGTCTGTTAACGGAAAAAACGAAGCCTTTCCATGTAGATGTGCCAGATCCGTACGGAACATTTAAAAGTTAAACAACGCCAAAGAAATATCTTCAGAATATCTTCTTTAAGTTTTATAAGTGCCCATGATATGAATCATGTATCAGGTAGAATAAATATTATGGTTACATTTTAGTTTATTAGACATTTTAAGTAAAAACAGCTAATACATTTTACTAATAAACTAACTTTACTAACTAGAGTATTTGCAAATAAAATAATTTACCGATTTAACTGCATAGTGGAGTTGAGAAAACACTACAATGTTTGCCAGTACCAGTGAACAAGTTTAACACAAGTAACCAATCAAAAGTGGTGTCTCATTTTTTATTTATCAATATTCATCATCATATATCAGTTGACATTCGAGGTTTCCTTAACGGCCTTGTTTCTAAGAAGAGGTTCGTGACAACTTACAAATAATAAACATCCCATTAGGTAGGTATTGGATATCTCCTTGTGTACATACTGATACCAAATGGAAAACATGTAGACTTTAGTACCTCATTAGGAAAAACACAAGTTTCCCCATAAAAAATGTACTAAGTGAGTGACGGAGGTGCAGCAAATGGAATGAAGCAAACTGATTGGTCACTGATCAAACCACTGTTCACAAGCCACGTTAACACGTCATCTTCATAAGCTATGCTCACAAGTAGGCACTGGGTAAACAGATGTAAACAAGAACAACAGAAGCACTTAATTTTACTATTCATAAATATACTGTAAAGCACTTTAATGAATAATTAATCAAACATGTGACTAATTCATACAAGGTAGCTCTTACAATGGCAGCCAGTTTGGTTCCAATAAGAATCTCCTTCACCAATAATTGTTTTTCTTATTTATACTTGCCATTATAATCGGGTATATAAGTGTTTAATGTATGTGTACATCTTGCAATTACTGATAAATGGTCATGATGTATACATACAGTCTGCTTACGTCTGCAGTTGAAGTACCCAGTGTAGGTAGTGGCTCAAATATACTTAACTTTCACTTCAAGTCTCTTACATTTAACTCTCTATGTATAGTCGATTCAGTTCATCATCAACTCATAATTACCAATATACTCATTACACTGTGCAACCAGCACAGTCCAAACTAAAGCAGAAAACTACCACAATGATTGAATGTGTCCTGAGTCCAGATACTTTAAACTCATTTAATTCCCAGCTGTCTTCAAAGCATGCAATGCACAAACATAATAATGTTGGTGCCCGAAAACACAACCACTACGATGTGTTGTGCTGTGTGCTGTGTGCTGTGTGCTGTGTGCTGTGTGCTGTGTGCTGTGTTCTGTGTTCTGTGTTCTGTGTGCTGTGTGCTGTGTGCTGTGTTCTGTGTGCTGTGTTCTGTGTTCTGTGTTCTGTGTTCTGTGTGCTGTGTGCTGTGTGCTGTGTTCTGTGTGCTGTGTTCTGTGTTCTGTGTTCTGTGTTCTTTGTGCTGTGTTCTGTGTTCTGTGTTCTGTGTGCTGTGTGCTGTGTGCTGTGTGCTGTGTGCTGTGTGCTGTGTGCTGTGTGCTGTGTGCTGTGTGCTGTGTACATTTGGACATAAACATGTGTTGATAACATATAACACATAGCTGGTTTATCAAAGAGAACTACAGGGATGAATTTGAAATCGAAATGAAAACGTCTAACACACTAATACTGATATTTTACTCAAATTTTCTACGTGAACTATGTGCAGAACCTTTGCAGGCAGCTGCATACACTGCAGTGCTAAAACCGACTGGCAATATTGTAACTGTTGACCAATCACAGTTAGTCAGGGGTATTCTGATCTTGACAACGTGTCTAGCAATAAAGTAATTGTGCCAGAACGTCTTAATGGAGGGATTTAAGTCAGGTTTAGATGGGGCAAGAACACCACAGATGAACAGTTGTGTGAAAGTAAGACCAATTATTTATAATCAACTTCGACTGATCAATTATTCAGCTAATGAGACCATGGACACTGCACCCTGTCTCAGACGACGGCCGCTAACAGTTCCATGAAACAGGTACAAATAGAAAGTTATCGTGCTCCCTGATTAGACAATTAAAAAATAATTAGCTTCACTGTTTCGACGCGAATTCACAAAGCATTAAATTGCTCCGATGAACATAAATTCTATATTTCCACGACTGTCACGGCATGAGCTAATTGAAAGTAGGCTGGGTCTGTTTGCTTAGTCACAGTATATAAACAGAACAAATTCATGATCTCAGACGCTAAAAATAGACGGCCATCATAAAGCAACAAGTGCTATTTAATCTTCCATTTACATTTGAATGACACAGGTTTTACCTACGGAAGCAAACTTGGCATGGTAGTGTACTTGTGATGACATGTGGGCAAGTTGCCATGTACTGCCACAAATCGATACAATTGTTATTGTCAATTTAAACACTAAATGTTTTTTTCTGTGCACAAATCATATGATTGTACTACATTTTACATTTGGTAAATTTTTATAATTAGAATGATTATAAATAAAAAATTTAAATCTCTACAGACCTATACATCAGACTACCACTTCTATCACATGTACATTTCACAGTCTGTGGTGAACTGACATTTACACGGTCATTCCAGATACAAGTGAGCCAGCATATGTGCACACTGTAAATTGCTGTATGTTATACACCATGTGGGGCATCAATTAGCACAGCTTATGTGCCACATCTGTAACATTTAGCCTGAGTGACTCAGCCTCATCATATGCTATGATGTAACAGACTCTCTGGGTGGCAAGTATTGCTCTGTCCTGTGTCGTTATTGTAACAGGTAAAAAGCAGCGAATTTGATAGACCAGGGACTGAATAAGCAAATCATATTTTTTATTTCTCAGTAATCAATTATCTATTTAAATCCACATGCCACTGATTTTTTTTCAATTTAATGAATACTCCATAAAATATTATAATCAATCACTAAAACTGTTAACGTAATAATATTAATTTTATTAATTTATTTGTGGCAGTTGTGTACTTATATGAGGAAATTTGAAATGTTACTCTGTATTAAAAGAACTTTAGATAATAAACATTTACTGTAGTCATTAAACTGTCATAATGGTTGTAATTTGTGTGAAAAGGTCACGGGCAAGCTGATGTACTGTTATTGTCAGTAACATGTTTACCCCAACATGTGGGAGTTGTCACAGAAAGTAGGTGGTATATTAGCAGGACACAGTGGACAAAGGCTGACCGTGGCAGAGTGACCAGTAGACTGGACTGAACACAGCCTGTTTGCATTGTCACTGGGCATGGAGTTATGTGGAAGCCACGCTGATTCACAGGGAACAGTTACAACAGTCATAGACACGTTGATACAACAATCTAGAGATTGAGGCAGACACTGTGCTGTGTGCTGTGTGCTGTGTGCTGTGTGCTGTGTGCTGTGTGCTGTGTGCTGTGTGCTGTGTGCTGTGTGCTGTGTGCTGTGTGCTGTGTGCTGTGTACATTTGGACATAAACATGTGTTGACAACATATAACACATGGCTGGTTTATCATAGAGAATTACAGGGATGAATTTGAAATCGAAATGAAAACGTCTAACACACTAATACTGATATTTTACTCGAATTTTATTCGTGGACTATGTGCAGAAACATTGCAGGCTCTATAGCTTTAATTCTAAAGACCCATCTACCCATCATTTGGACGGGTAAAGTTACTTTTGGACAGGCACAATTTAGAGTAGACGGGTAAGAAGGACCCGCAGAAATTTTAGGAACACAAAAGGTTTACATGATTCAATCTGTGCATGTTTAGACTGGACTGTGCACACGAAGGTGCATGTTTAGCTGGATACTTTGGATTGGTAAAAAGTGTATCCTGCATTAGTCATGTTTGCATGTAGAGACCAGTCAATAAGAACTGGTTCTGGAACAACACGACAAATACTATACCACTGAAAACGACAGGAAAACAGGGTATTCAGTGAAACTGGCATGCATTTTTATTACCTAGTGCCAATAAGACATTTGATATAATAAGGTAAAACACAAAACAACACATGAAAATATATCTCCCAAACACATCCTCACATAAAGCCCATCTGCTTCAAGGACCAAATCCCCAACTGATTACATCCCTAACCTACAGCAAGAACCACCTGAGCAATGCAGAGCGCAGATCAAAGAGCAAAGCAGAGTGCAGATCAAAATGTCCATGTACTTGAGAATGATACATCACATACTGCCCCGGCCATGCAACAGATGATTCTTACGCATGAACTGCAGTGGGCAGAGTTTCACATCAGAAAAATTTCATGTTATACGTCTGTTTGTGATAGTGCGCTACACACTAAGGATTACAGACATACCCTGATTATTACACACCTACGAGGCAGCTAACAGACAGCCACGAGTCTGAAGACAAACCCATATGATTATTTACATCCATCAGGTAAAGTCCATTTTAGATGGGTAAAATGGTGTGGTTGGATGGCTAAACACTTGAGGTGCATTTTATATTGTCAATTACGCTTTGAAAATGGGTGTCACATTTGTCTGTTTATTATGTATTTCTGCGCAATTTTTATCCTGCATAGAGCCTGTTTACAACCGGGACTTTGCTGCATATGCTCAAAAGGATGTACCATGCAAACTGGGATATGTCAATTTTACATCAAGACACGCCAATATGCTAACCACACATGATTAAAACATTTGCGAATGTCGTTCCGCAGCCATGATTGAACTGACAACTTTATTTGCGAGCAATTTTGGAAATGCTGTTTGTATTATGTAATGAATTTTTTTAATGCAGAAACCATAATGAATGATGACTACTCTCATGCTCTCATTTATAAGACCATCAAGTTTACAAAGGCAGCAAATACAAATCATGACACTGGCTGAGTGTACTTGGCCCGAAAGGACAGGACAGTTTAGCCTGCCATGTCACTCAGACCATGTACACAGTATGACAGACAATATGCGTGGCGCTGTATAGATCAATGAGTCTCGCGCTGGATCCACTCAGCTGGTGATTACTGAATGCTGGAGGGACGACACGTCACATCACGCAGACGCAATCCAGGCTCATGAAACCCTTCTGGCGTTCCATTCAGGAAACGTCAATGTCTAATGCAATCTCTATGCTCACTCACACACACATACTCGTGTGTATCAGCCAAATATCTTGTTCTTGATACCCATTTATCTATTGCCATCTGTACTGCAAATCACGCAGAAGTTCGAGTACTTGACATTTATAATTCATACCACCTGACTTGATAACAGCACATTACTATAGAATGTATATCGGCAGTACCTGTATTGTTGCTGTCCGAAAACCAGTATGCTGTACTTAACTAGCTTTTCTAAGATATGCATGTCTGAGAAAGAATGGACAAATGTGAAGCTTACAGATCTCCCTGAGGTAATTTGCTATCAGGACAAGACATTCCTGAGGCATCCAAACATGCACCCAGACAAATGTCTCAATCCTGGATGAGTGAGTAGTGATTGATTGAGTGAATGAGTGAGTGAGTAAATGAGTGACTGAATAGGTGAACAAATCCATTGAAGTAAATCATTCTGTTGCATGTAACAAAATTATACATCAGCATATAAAATGTCTACCGTGCTTTGCATGTTAACATCTACTGCATACACACACAACAAATATTTTTATTTCATACAATCTCACATAAACTAATCTGAATCTTTAAATACAATTTTTTTTTACCAGTTTAGCATTAGTCGTTAGTTAGTCAAGGGAAATACTACCATGGAGACACCTGAATGCAAAACATATAATAACAACACCAACTGCATGATTGCTTCTAGTGTACACCACGGGAGATACTGATATAGAATGACACAGACAGAAATTAGCATACGTGAAGTCCTCAAACACACCACACGACACATTAGACATGGCATACATGTCCTGCCATGGCTAGATTAGGTCAGCAAGCCCTACCATGATCAATTGATTTACTCTTACAATGGGCTGCAGACCCTTATCGAAAGCTGCGACCATGGTCAAACCAAGTGCTTCTGTTCATGAACACAATTATTCTATCAAATAATCTACGCCACGGGCAGTAAAAATTTATGATCCATTAATGTTATCAATACAGAAAACTAGAAAGACTTTCAACCTTAAACCAATAGATCTCTAAAGTAAAGACTCATTATGAATTAAGACTTGACTGTGTAATGTTTAGACAGAGATAGCACGTGAACAATTAGTTTTGATTTAACATTTTAATATTCTTCCTTTTGCAGATTTATTTAATCCACAACATCAGTTGTGGACTTGTATCAGGCTTGTATGTTGCATTTGTCATGTCACGTCTGATTGTTTCCGTGACCATGTTGTGTCCGTCCCTTGGTCATGTAGTGTCTGACTGTCTCTTGGTCATGTTATGTCATAACCATGTTTGCCATGCCATGTTTGCCTGTCCCTTGGTAAAATTGTGTTTGTATGTCCCTTGGTAAAACTATGTTTGTATGTCCCTTGGTAAAATTGTGTTTGTATGTCCCTTGGTCAAGTTGTGTTTGTATGTCCCTTGGTAAAATTGTGTTTGTATGTCCCTTGGTAAAATTGTGTTTGTATGTCCCTTGGTAAAATTGTGTTTGTATGTCCCTTGGTCAAGTTGTGTTTGTATGTCCCTTGGTAAAATTGTGTTTGTATGTCCCTTGGTAAAACTGTGTTTGTATGTCCCTTGGTAAAACTGTGTTTGTATGTCCCTTGGTAAAATTGTGTTTGTATGTCCCTTGGTAAAATTGTGTTTGTATGTCCCTTGGTCAAGTTGTGTTTGTATGTCCCTTGGTAAAATTGTGTTTGTATGTCCCTTGGTCAAAATTGTGTCTGTGTGTCCCTTGGTCAAATTGTGTCTGTATGTCCCTTGGTCAAGTTGTGTTTGTATGTCCCTTGGTCAAGTTGTGTTTGTATGTCCCTTGGTCAAATTGTGTTTGTATGTCCCTTGGTAAAACTGTGTTTGTATGTCCCTTGGTAAAATTGTGTTTGTATGTCCCTTGGTCAAGTTGTGTTTGTATGTCCCTTGGTAAAATTGTGTTTGTATGTCCCTTGGTCAAATTGGGTTTGTATGTCCCTTGGTCATATTGTGTTTGTATGTCCCTTGGTCAAATTGTGTTTGTATGTCCCTTGGTAAAATTGTGTTTGTATGTCCCTTGGTAAAACTGTGTTTGTATGTCCCTTGGTAAAATTGTGTTTGTATGTCCCTTGGTCAAGTTGTGTTTGTATGTCCCTTGGTAAAATTGTGTTTGTATGTCCCTTGGTAAAACTGTGTTTGTATGTCCTTTGGTCAAAATTGTGTCTGTGTGTCCCTTGGTCAAATTGTGTTTGTATGTCCCTTGGTCAAGTTGTGTTTGTATGTCCCTTGGTCATATTGTGTTTGTATGTCCCTTGGTCAAATTGTGTTTGTATGTCCCTTGGTCAAGTAGTGTTTGTATGTCCCTTGGTCAAATTGTGTTTGTATGTCCCTTGGTCAAATTGTGTTTGTATGTCCCTTGGTCAAATTGTGTTTGTATGTCCCTTGGTCAAGTTGTGTCTGTGTGTCCCTTGGTCATATCACATCTCTGTGCCTTTTGGTCATGTTGTGTTTATCTGTTCTGTGGTCATGTCATGCCTGTCTGTACCTTGGCCATGTCCGAGTCGTTTGGTCATGTTATGTCCACCCACTGACTCAGACTGTCTGGTTCTCGAGGCACATCTGAGGTGTGCAGGTCTCAGGTCTATTGATCCTGTGGAGAGCTTGCAAGTGATACACCAGCAGCGAGCCTGTGCATTAACAGTCTGTCACATGACCCGGGTGTCCTGCTCGTGGCAGCCATGTTATAATGCATAAAGAGCAGAGGTAATCTGCAGCTGCCATCTCAGACTTTGTCACAAAGCAAATGTTACTACCTTTTTACTGCGTTCTCATGAATCAATATTTTTATATTATATGACACTAAACAAACATTTCAATTTTGACCGTACCAGCAGACGAACTAAGCCGTCCATGGAGCAATTCAAAACTGCATTACTGCGGAGCATTGTTGAAATGGAACATGTTCAACTTTTTACTATTACGTGTCTACTAAGTACTGTAGACTCCAAGATTGCATTATTCAAACACACACACAGGGTTTCAGTTGTGAGTATAAATAACACATTTAATAAACTATTTGAGCAGTAGAACAAGTGTATTCACTAAAATAACGTTCAAATTTAGCATTATGAATAGAGTACCATAAAGACTCCTTGCATCTGGCCGCATCTGAATATTGAGTTATACATTTGATGACCCATTCTATTAATAGGGTTTTATCTCAGGAGAAGATATATTATTAATTATATACATATATATATATATATATATATATATATATATATATATATATATATATATATATATATATATATATATATATATATATATATATATATATATTTATTTATTTATTTATTATAAAAGTGACTTATAACTGATTGTCTTGAACAAAGAAAAAAAATTATTTTGGAGAAGTCTGAAAACGTAGGTTACCTTAATAATTAACTTATAGCTTTTAGGATTTCCGAAAACATACAATGTTCGAATACAAACAGTTATGAAAAGTAAATCTTCATTCACACTCAGGATAACCCAAATATAACCAGAACTAGTCCAGATAGCTGCCTACCACCAATGTGGAGCTGGAGGGTGCACGGAGCAGAAATATCATTCACCAAACCATGGAAGACAGATCGGGTGCTTTCACCTTGTTTCACAAGTGATACCATGCAGCTTCACCAACCCTACTGGACTGATGGATAGTTCAGCTACATCATCCTTAAGTTGTGGGAAGATCAAGCAACGTCTCAATGGTGCAGCTGTGAAAGTGTCAGCCGGACACACAGACGGCCAGAGAAGGACACTCGAACACTGTTCCAGGAAGCAATGCAGTCACAAATGTCCTAAATATTGGGCAAGACAGGATTTACAGTTTCTGTATCTTTCACACCTACACATATAATTATATGCATAGACATATATAACTCTAGACATATATAACTCTAGACATATATAACTCTAGGGAAGATGGTTGTATTGGTAGGGAAGCTATGGATGTGAGAATTTGTAACTGTAGGACATTTGATTGCTTACTGTATCTTCTCAATGGTACGGATAACTGTTTCAGTTTGAAATTGCTTTACAGGTTCTATGATTTCCGCCAATATGTATTACCATTTCTACGAAAAACTTTCTACACTTCAAGAATTTACTGCTAACAATAATAATCATTTATTTCTTATATAGCGCCCCATCCAAATAATTGTTCTGGGGCGCTTTACAATGTGTCTTCCTAATTGAGTTAAAATAATAATAAAAATAAATAAAATGCTAATGCAGTGTACAATACTACGTTGATGAGATATGCATATGCTAATAAAGACAATCATGTTCCCTTAAGATACCAACATAAATTAGCACACAACAATAGTGTATTAAAAATAAATAAATAATAATAAATAAATAAATAAAATAGTATAAATATGTGCTCTGATGGAGTGCCAGGTACATCTGAAGTGTTTTCTTACACTGATAAAGAAATACTACTAATATATGGCCCAATATTGGATATGTTCAGTGACAACAGCGAGATAATGTCAACTGAAAGAAGTCAACAGCTTCTGTGTGTGTATGCATATAAAATTACCTCTCACATGTCCCATCGCAGTGATCCGGGTATAAAGTCACACAATTCTAAAAATAACTGTTTAGGTCATGCGCCATAATTTGTATTTTGGCAGAAATGCATAACTTATTTAGTAATATGACAATTTTCGCAATAAATCATGACCGATAAAATTCTGAAAATTGCTAGACAAATGTATTTGAAACCTCATCATCTGTGGTATAGAAAACAATGTTTTAGTTTAATACTGTTTTTGCTGTGATATTTCATACACTGCATTATCATCAACAGTGACGTGTTTGTATATTCTGGGTTCTGGCCGTGTGACAGTCTACAAATAGTTCCGCTCCGTCCAGTACAACATAAACAAACCATTAGTGACCAGAATAAATTGTAGACGTCATCAACAACAGAGACAAGTCTGGCAGCGCCGCTTATCAAAATTGTTACTATTTTTGTAGACCTTGGAATAATATCCACGTCTGTTGGTATCATATCATAACAAATCACTTTATTAAAGTATGCTTAGGCTGGCAATGAAGTGGGGAAACAGGGAAGATGGGGAAGAATGATTAATGATTGGGATGGTCATGGTGACAGTGATGACACCCTGATGAACTGAAAGAGATGGCAGTGACATGTAGTAAAAACAAGCTACTCCTTAAATGACTGGATCAATTCAGACACCGTTTGTAAAGCGTAGTTTCTCACTGGTGGTGTTACAAAGCGCTTTTTAAAACAGGTGGTCAAACAAGACATTCATGTTTATAAACAAAGACAGGTAAATAATTTTCTGTTCTATGTCCGTTGGACTGCAAATAATTTGAAACCGTTTGGTGTACATTATGACAATGGCAAAGGTGACAGAAGTGACATCACAAATGATGTCACATGATGTGTGCACTTACTTCCTTGTGGCCCGTAGAACTTGACGATGAATTCATTCAGACCTCCCAGGATCGTCACCTCGTGCTTGCTCTCAATGCTGGACACAAGTGGTCAAGGAATAAAATTATGGACATTCACAGTGGTCACTACACAGTGGACAGACGGTGGGCACGATGGAAACCAGGGAATTGGCCTTGGGATTCAGACGGGAGGAGTGTTATCCCTGGTCCCAACTGAACATTCATAGGATGACTATCACACAAGTAGGTGGCAGCACTAGGTGGTCCACAAAATGGCTGCTTTCAAAGCCGCAGTCCAAGTGAGAAGCGACTATAATGGGTAGTTGCATAAGTTTGTGAAATTCTCAAAATATTTTAGTAATATGTGGGGATGGGACTTTTTGGCCATGCAGAAAATAGACTGCAACTGGTGCGCAAACTTGTGGGTGAAACATGTCGATGCAAGTTTATGGTAATAGACAACTTTTGATTGTAAAAATTGCACATCTCACCCAAGTATTGACCAGTATTGGTCCATATGATTTGAACCAAAGCTAATGGATAGGTTTTTTTACTTTGCAAATTTATGATACCATCCCTAATAAGTGTGTATACTGACATAGTGGTGGTTGACAGATGGGTTGATTATTCAATCTCACAAGGTATTACCACTACTGTTAGCAACTCACTGTACACTATCTGCTGTCATCAGAGATAATACAGTGTTCAAAGGTCACTGGGTGCAGAACCCATATAGACAGTACTATGGCCAAAGGCAGCAAAGTGCAGTTGACTTAATTACATATTATTATACAATGATTACACAGCTCACCATTGTGAGAGTAGATGAGAAAGTTTAGGATGAATAGAGAGCATAGAATCTCATTTTGTATATTATCTGCATATTGCCTGTAGAGTCAGGGCCATAAAATCATGCTCTTTCTTGGTAACTGATTGACAACTACACAACTCCACTAAATATCATAACATATTTTCAGATGATATATTTTCAGACATGTCCAGAAAAAACACTGTTTCATATCAAACTACCCTAGTGTTCTAGTTACAAGCCTTGCATTTTCAGGGAATTTCATTTAAAAAAATGCCAGACCCTTACATTCATCTGCGGCTTTCATGGAACCGAACAGATGTTTCACAATTTATCACATAGCTCAGCTATGGCTATTCTCGCCCCAGTCAAACTAAGGTACACACCATGCAACTTATTTGGAGCTGTCAATCACGAGTCACTTCTCGTTGCCTGTGCAAGCAATATGCCACCATGCATGAATCAGTGAGACCACTGAAATAGCCAGAAGGCTGGATAGGTAACCAAGACAGCTTAGGTGCGCCTACCCAGTCATCTGTCTGTCTATGGCATCCAGGCCAGGCCGTCTTATTGAGGTGCATTCCTCACCTACTATTGGGAGTACACTGCAGCTGTATTGGAGCGACAGAGTGTCACTGGTGCAAACTTCAACAAGCTGACATTGTCCGTTACTTTAGCCTAAAGCCGAGTTCCAATTACCCTGTGTTTATCATACATATATGACTGTAATTTGACCCGTTTGCATAAATTTACAAGTAGTGAATTCGGGAATACCTGAATTTTGAGTTCACCAAGTTGTGTTTATGATATAAATGAGCCAACTAGAAGACAGGATAAATACAGCAGAACCACCATACAAGGGTGAAAAACTTGTTTGCACAGGTCGTGTGTGTGTGTGTGTGTGCGTGCGTGCGTGCGTGCGTGCGTGCGTGTCGTGTCTGTGTGCATGTATACCTGCCCACATATGTGTGCTTGCATGTATGAGTTGTGTATATCAAGTATATGCATGCATTGCTGTGCGTTGTATCCATGCGCACCCATGCTAGAATGCATGAGCAACATATGATGCCATTTTCTTTATCAATGAAATTTTCAACAGAAACATCCATACAACTTGGTAGACACATGGTACAGTTTAAATCTCTGCTACTTGTACAGCGACAAAGGCAAAGCTGCCTTTGATGTGACCGGACTAGTTTCCCACCAGCGCACTATGTGGTCACATCATGACTCAGTGTAAGCGCGTTCAGTTCATTGTTATACTTAATATTTACTCCACAGCAAGAGACGGACAGAACCTGGCTTCTGTTAGCAATAGTGTCCATTAGTGTCCCATAGTGTCCATTTGTAAACAGACTCAGTGGATGTCACTGCACCAAGCTGCCTTTGTATGTCACGACTCACGACTACTGCACTGCACTGACTGACATAAAACATGTCGTGTATGACTGGGGGGGAGGGGGCCCTGATATGAATCATCAACAGTTGCATAGCTGATGTAAGTAACAAGTTATCAGCATAGATACCAGTGATTGGCTTACACGTGGCACTGTTGGCATGACAACCAGTGACTGGCATTCATGCGGGCATCTAGGTATTTGTGATTAGAATATGTGTGTCAGCAGGAGTACTAGTGACTGACATGGTTGGGAGTATGTTGGTATGAGTAATGAGTACCACTTGTATGTTGGCATGGATACAAGTGGTTGGCATGCACATGGGGTTGTTGCCATGGCTACCAATGAACAGTTGGCATGGACACCAGTGACTAATCTGCCAGATGATAGACTACTTTGCCGTTGGTACACTGGCTTATTAACGTGTTAACCATTCACTAGACATTTATAACAATGACAAACACACCAACTGTGACTTGGTGGCCAATTTAGCCCAGCCATTGACACAGATTCATGGGAATTATCTAGAAATATGTGACTACACATGAACCGGAGAATCTATCAGGACACAAGGGCAACCAGGCGCAACCATGTGCTGTTGGGGTTTAACAGAGCCTGTGACTCGACAGACAAATAAAACACATGCTGAACCAGATCCCGGTCATGGGGGGGTGGCAAACCAGCTGCAGGGTGAAAACAACTGGAGATTACCCCAGTGGTCACAGCATTTCACAGTGACATGTCACGGTTACAAGAACCTTAGCATTAAACTCACCCAATATGATCACTGTGTATATCGTTGTGTTGTTATACAAGCGAAATTCAACGAGCTGAATATCCACAAAAAATTTTCTACTACGTGACAAAATATGACCGTAATCAATCGGTGCGTGGCTGCATTAATTTCTGCATGTCCATGTTAATAACACTAATAATATTCATCGTGTGTGGCCTGTCATTTGAATCATGACAGTATTTCTAGTACCATCGTCACGTATACCTATCTGGTAATTGTTGATTAGCATAATAGAAAACGCATGTTTTTGTGTTCTAGAAATATGCTTGCATAATTAATGTTCGTGTGAAAATTTGAAGACTGTCAACATTGAAGAGTTCACACTGACATTATCCAAGACACTGCTTAAAACCAGGTTTCTGTTGTATGCTGTCTTGTAAGCCCCCCCCCCAGTTCTACCTGTAGTACTGTCCAAAGGTATGCAGGTGTACACAAAGGCATGCCAGGGTCTTGCTATAGTCTCTCTCTGAATATGTGTCAAGCGCAACTCATATACACAAACTATAAATACTGTTCACTGTGCATTTGACACTGACAATAGCCACAAGGTTTGCATCCACAGAAAATAAACCTACAAAGTTAGCACCATCCAAATTTTCTGAAATTTCTGCCATGCAATGTTTGAACACATCTGCTGCATGCTAAATATGGTACAACATTTGTTCTAGGTAAATTCTTTTATAAATGACATAATGTATGCCATTCCCACTGCCGGTAGATCATAAATATATCGCGGGCCATCAAGTGTGATAAAAGGATCATTACGAGGCCATTGTATGTGCGCTCAAGTGACTAGATAATTTAGTATTTACCTCAGTTGACTGTTGCAATTTTTGGCTCAGACAACAAAGGCTGGACAAAATGCCCTGTGAAACGGGTGCATGCATGTATGTGTGGCAAGCATGCATGCATTTTATGATCAACTCTGTATGCTGACTGAATACTAAATACAGGTCGTGTCTTATATATGCTGTATTCGGCTACCTGTGTGAATAGGTACCAGATGTATTGCCCAGCCATATTTAACTCATGTGACCCAGCACCTACTCCCTCTCTCCCTCTCTCCCTCTACACAACCTACTCCCTCTCTCCACCCAACTACACAACACTTCAAATACTCAGGCTTCAGACTATTCTCATTAAAATGAAATCCATGATTAAAATACTAGTATTATATTTTTTGTCATAGAATGATCCGACAAAACAGGCCCAATGTAGTATCAAATAATCAAACTAAAGACACTGTCACACTTCACAGGAAACAACCGAGGTTTCCTCTGTGAAACGCAAACCGAGGTTTTGATCGATTCCAATTCACACCCGAGTGTGTCACACTTTGATAGTGGAAATATTTCTCTCATAGAGGGGAAATCTTCTTGACGAGACAGTGGGACCACCAACACATCCGTCTTGGAATTGTAAACATACTCACAGCAATCAATATGACCAACGTGTCAGAAAAATGCAAAGCGAGGACATGCGAGTCAACATTACAGCATGCTACGGCAATCAATAACCTCTGGTGACTTGCCTCATGCGCCACTCCCAATATTCCAGTTCATGGGTGCAGCCCATGTGGAGGGGGCATTTCCAGCCAAATCTCACACTTACCAGGAAAGCCCTGGGTTTGAACTCAAGCAAAACCATCTAAGGGGTGATGTTGTATGTCGGCCAGATGCTGCTCCAATAACATGGAATCAACTGCCCTTGATAGTGCAACAAGCAAGGGTTAACCATTATAACCAGGAATAGTGGAAATCTAGACCAACATTTTAACCAATTATTTTAGCATTTGACGATCACAACTAATTATTCATTCATTTAAGTTAATTAATGTATCATTATAACTAACGTATTAGTATTTAAATACTTGTATCTACTTGTATAATTTTCAAAGAATAATGTTGATATTATTTAGTAGTAATAACTGTATAATATTAGCATGCAAGTACTCTTTAAAATTACAGTTTTAGTAAGTTATTAATTCGTTTACAATAACCAGTGTACAGTGGTCTAAAATAATTATTTCTGTAGGATACTAACTGGCATATAAGAAACGTCTTATTATTATTAAAGAGCACAATGTTTATTGTGTTTTATTTCATTAAAACTCCCGACTACTACAATGACTAACAATTTTGAATCCATATATCACATGATATTTTTCAGTACTCACAGATGTATCAAATTCCATGTACATTAAAATGCTGCTCATCTACCCAGAATTAACCAATAATAGTAATTGATAACAGGAAGTCTGATATGGTGAATGTGAAAAATGACACTTCTTTAAACATCAACGAGTATTGCAATCAACCTGGCCAGCTTTGGTGATTTTATCAATGAAACTTGTTTTGAAACTAGATATTATCGTTTACCATTTGATCATTCTTGTGGGGTTGTATCTTTTGTACTGCAAACTTTGTTATATGCTAATTAAACACAATCCGCATATAAATAATATATAGGGTGCTTCAAAATATGTGGCTAAGATTATCTTTTCAAACACCCCCTTTTTATTTTAAAATGCAGTCTAAACTGAAGGTTACCAGGGGGACCAGGTAGAGGTATCTGATACCAGACAACCTCGGGGTATTTACAACAGCTGCAGTACTCTGGATACTTTGGCCCCCTTCAAATGTCACAGTCCTGTTTTCAAGGCAACAAAGTACTTGAACTGAAATCTTTGTGCAAAACAAACCAGATATAAATTAGAAATGCCTTCAGAAAAAAAACTACTGAACAGCCCCCGCAATGGACTGAAAAGGTTCTTGTGACAATCTATAGTTTGTTTGATAAACTGTTGGGTGTGATGCAGAGAACTGCCATGAGATGACATACAATAAAAACACTTGTATAGTTACTGATAGCATTTTCCCCAGCTGAATGTATGTGACCTTCGTCCAATCATTGCCAAAGTGGAATAATGCCTTGTATTTTGTGTAAGAATGACTGGTGTATGGAAACCAAATTAACACAACTGTAACAGGTATCAGCAGTCTGTCCTGGGTTCACCATCTCATCTGTCAGAACTTAAAAAGCATCTGATCAGATAGAACTGTTAGCACTAACTAACAAACAACATTTGATGACAATAAATACCCATAAACATACACTGCATGTTACATACTATATTTCCCTGTTGAGTTAAAACAGGCCTGTCATCATTTTGATACGGCAAGTGAAATCCTCACCATGGTTTGGACACAGTAGACGGTATTGATTTTATTTCATGTACTTACAAACAAGTCTTGAGGTCACTGAGTGCAGTACAGGGTCAGTATCTTTGATTTAGGCTTTGTTTGGCCCATTTTTTTACCAAAAGGTCAAGTCTTGACCCAATAACACATACAAGAACATCCTCTCAATGGTGTGAAATGTCCTGACGTTATAGAGAATATGAGCACGCACATAATATAACAGAGGGTGAGTATGCACTTCCTGGGAATTACACTCAATATCCAGTTGTTTTAATACAAAGAAGCTACAACCGTAGCTGGATATCATTACGAATGCCAACTGAACTGACTGACCTTCAACTGATACCAAGCCGGCTTTTTGCCAGACCAGGAAGCCGCCTTATGTATTACTGTTAGTGTTTAGTACACATACGTAAATAACAAAAAGGTCAGAAAATCCAGCATCATCTAGCATGCACCATCAAACCATGTCTAGATACCTTCCTTTTCAAACACAAAGCACATACAGAAACATATCGCTATACAATGTGAAGTAGAAATCATTGTTTGCATGTAAAACTATATGAATATTATATGTACTTAATTTAAAAAACTTTGAATGACTTAAAAATTGCTTCGAAAATAGCCAAATTTAAGGCAACAATAATAATAAATATACCAGGTACTTAAAATAATTATATAGCGCCCACTCAACTGAAAATTGCTTTTGGGAGTTTTACATACATACGTAATATATAATAGAATTATACATAAAAAGGCATACTAACTAAAACTAAACATAAAAATACAGTATTACCTTAGGTAGTCACAAAAAACAATGAAAAACAGATCACTAAACAATTTTTTTAAAGCAAATACATGTATGTATACAAAGATATTCTTTTTTTTATATACTTTACATATGATATTTTAAACAATGTGATTAACTACAAAAATCTAAGACAGACAGACAGACAGACAGACAGACAGACAGACAGACAGGCAGACAGACAGACAGACAGACAGACAGACAGACAGACAGACAGACAGACAGAGAGACAGACAGACAGACAGACAGACAGACAGACAGACAGACAGACAGACAGACAGACAGACAGACAGACAGACAGACAGACAGACAGACAGACAGACAGACAGACAGACAGACAGACAGACAGACAGACAGACAGACAGACAGACAGACAGACAGACAGACAGACAGACAGACAGACAGACAGACAGACAGACAGACAGACAGACAGACAGACAGACAGACAGACAGACAGACAGACAGACAGACAGACAGACAGACAGTGGAGGCGTCAACTGTTGCCATCACTCTACCAGTATTAGGCTGCCGCGTCCTTATGTACGTGCAACATGAACCAAGCTGTAGAAAACATTCTGCCGTGGCGAGTGAGTGCCGAGTGACCGACCTGTAAAGGCCAAGACGTAACTCAGCACATTCACCAGTCCGCCTGGGGAAATGATGTTGTCGACCTGTCCAATACCATCACGTCCTAATTGATATGCAGATCCACAGCCGCAGCCAAACACACACACACACACACACCGCGTAGCTTCTTCTTCTGTTGTTTACACTACTGCCCTGATTTTCGGACCCCAAAACATATCAATAAGCGCCACGTATCTGTGACGAGGCCTGAATTACTAGCTCTGTGTACCCAGTAACAGAAAAGCCGTCTAGATTGTAGATAACTCTATTTTCGGTTGTAGCATGTTTTGTTTACAGCAACGTGTCTCTGGCTAATGACCTATTTATGGTTTCTTTGTGCTCCATAATATTACTACTACGTCTTGGAAATGTTACATGTAAGGAAGTGTTTGTAACAAGTCCTAACAATGTAACAAACACATGATTTTCTAGAGTTTCACAACAAGATATGACTATGTATAATTGACTTGTTGTACGTGACAGAAGTGTATAGTTGAACGTGTCAAGGGTGTACATGACAGTAATGTGTAGTTGTACGTATGTGACAAGTGTGTAGTTGTACATACATATATGACCACACTGCATAGTAGTATACAGCAAACGCCCAGTTGTAAATAGTACACAAACATGCTTAGCAGTGATGATTAAAGATTCCAAGAACGATAAATGACAATTCATTAACGCGGCAGGAGCGACTGATCTCTGGATTCGTAGCAGCTAATCTTATGGCTTCCTGTCACAGGTTAATCTCATGAGAACAGCCGGTCCTACCTGATGTCAACTACAGTACTTAGTCAATGTAAACTTGCCTCGCCTTCTAAACACATTAATGTGGCAATGGGCAGCAAGAAAGTCATTTTAGGTGACACTACATTATAAATAGGTCAATCACCACAGCTTTATCTCTCAATGTACACACCACGCTGAACAACGCTGTCAACTATATTTGTAAAAAGTACCTTATGTCAGGCAAAGTAGCTAAACGTTGGAAACAGTAGTCAGAAAAAATTATCAGATGAGTAGGCATGTGGGGCATGAAAGAACCCCACCCTTACACCCACCAACCCACCCTTCTCTGTCGCTAGGCTTACACACTATCACAGCTAAAAATATACCCATTACTCAAGCACCACATGGTTAACTGTGGTACGTATTGCCTAATGCTGGCAAATCCTTTTACATTTGCTAGGATTACACTGCTTTGTGAATACAAACATTTCTGTGCATACCCCCAGGTAGTTATAAATTTGTAATACTCCACATTAAAACATTATATTAAATCTGATCATATATAACTGTGAGTAAAATACAAGGCATTTTAACCACTGAATAAAAAATTCTAAAACAATAACATATGGCAAGACCAAAACAAAATCGGCAAACAGACAAACACTGGTTTATACTAACTTTACTTGGGATCTCTGCCTAATTAAGCTTGTTTACCAATATCAAATGTGTCTATTCAGAAAGACAAATGACACTTATTTTCACACAGGCACCTTTTGGATGTAAACATTTTGAGCCAATACTTAATTAGCATAAATTACTGGCCTCAGCTCAGTGCAATTAGGTTCGTCCCTGCACAAATGCCATTTAGCCTTCAGCGAGCAGAGGAAATCTATAGATTCATGCAAACCCATGTATCTCCTCTGAAACCTAGTCATGTTCTCCCAACCAGCTGAGAATGTCCTACATATCATAATGTACCAGACATGAATATAGCCTTAGGCCTCAGTGAACAAGCATGACCCTAGCGTGACCTGCAAGGCCGTGACCTCAGCTAGCTTGACCTGTGACCTTACACACCATGACCGGTAGATGAACTGGTACTGGGTTGGTTGTAAACAGAGCCAAGTGTAAACATGCATATGAAGCCTACTGAGATGGCTAGTGTCCTGCACTGCCTCTTAATCACACAGTAGATGTCATCGTTGTTTGGCAGGGGTCAGGGCAATGGAAGGAGAGGGGGTGGAGACATAGACAATTCAGGAAAACTGTGTGACAAACTGACACTGTTGTCATTCTCATGAAGCCCAGCGCTTCCAAACAAGATAGATAGTTAGACCACCATCACAAGTGCATTTCAGACTAGGGCAGGCAACACATGGGTCAAACGTATGGTCAAGCACTACTGACCAGTTGTTAATTCCGGTGCCCTCAAGTGCCCTGCAATGATGAAACTGTACTCATGCCGTCAGCCAAGCTCAGCCCCTCTGTCATAAATATGGGAATTTAATCAACAACTATTTATCAAGGCACATACACATATCCTAGAGAACTAGAGAATGAATAATAAACACACCAATTAGTATAGTTTTAAATAAGCTGACAATTAGTAAATTTCTATGAATGAAATCTAAACAAAATATGTAGTTACATTAAACAGATTTCATTCTAAATGTAAAACATGCCCAGAAGACTGAGTAGACATGGCAGGTGCGTGTATAACTATACAACAATTATAATTTATCCTTGTGTTTATAAATAACGTGTCTACATTGAGTAAGGTTGTGGGCTGTTCTGGCAGCATTTAAAAAACATTTTACATACTTAGTATAGAGCACGTGCACATTTACCCAGAAACATGTGAATCTCAATTATAAGGAATCTTGTTAGCTGTTCCTCCTAACTGGACATAAAAAGGTAAGTTCTTATATAGCGCAGTATCCAATCCTCAGAACTGCTCAAAGCACTTTACACTTTACTTCTCTGGCAGACCTATTCAATCAGACACCATCTCAACTTCTCTGGGAAGCATCCAGCCATACGCTGCAATTAATCAGATGACGGCTACTCCTACATCCTCAAAGCTTCCCTACCAGGAAGGCTACAGTAACCAGCATGTAATAACGGCCGCTCTAGCCCTTTGGGAGCCTACACCATTGTACCACTATATTATAATGCTACACCTTTACCACAATTCTACACCTTTACACAAGGTTTTAACACTGCAGCACAGGATTCGAACCCGGGTTCTCTTAGTCGAGAGTCCAAAGCTGACATACAGAGACTGTCAGCACTTAAAAATCAAAACAACAGCTGCTGGGAACGGCACTCACCAAGTCCATAATTTATAAGAACACACGAGAGTATTAAGAGAGATTCAGAGGACATCTTACGATGCCAACGAGTGCTCATAAATGAGAGAATGAGACAACTCATTTGAGGTAATCACCAAATGTCCTCACCTAAAGTAATCAGGTAATGATTTCAGCCGGACACTCAAGAGGGTCGTTTGTGTTCTGGGAACCTGGAAAATCCCATTAGCCTACCAGGTAGTTGTGCTGAATGGAAGCAGTGGATGGCTGTTTGCGGGGAGTTGTGATGGGAACACAACCCTTCTGAAGATCTAATTTGACGTAATACATTTCAAAATGTTGTCACAAGTGGTCAACGTTAATCTTTCTCCCATTGCAGATGGCACCAGGTGATAACATAACAGAGAAAGTAAGTTGATTTGTTCAGCAAACAAATTGGCATTACCAACACACAGAAAATAAAGCCATTAATTCTCATGGCTCCCAGTACACCACTTTCTCTAAGCATGTTGACCACTGGCTAGTTTAAGGCTACTGGCCACTGGCTTTCTTACTGGTCATTTAGACATGCTGCGATCTGAATATTTAATCTGTTGCCTACACCAACCACTAAGCAAGCCACTGGTGTCCTAAATGTGTCTGTCAGATTACTAACACCATCATTTATCACCACAGTCCACTTACACAAGTGCTCTACATACAAATACATAATGCAACAGTCAACAATACAGTGATGGCAGTAGTAGTCAGATACACAAAAATAATTCAATTATCAGCTGTCGAAAACATATAACACAGACATAATTATATTGTTGTGTACAGTCATCATGTGCCATGTGTATCGGGACAGATAAAATAATATGTGCCTAAAACATAGTTATTACAATACAAATAAAATTATTTTGTATGTATTCTTAGGTTGTCTAAAACATAGTGTCTGATTACACAAAATCTTTACAGTACCACGGTAGTTTATCCGTCATTGACAGAAGATAAATACCAAACATTTAAAATAACAAACATTTAAAATTTATTTACACGTTAAAAATTTGTAATACAAATTCAAATGCTAAATACTAGTAAATAGCCAGTAGTCCATATTTCTTCCAGAGGTAGAGATTCCTACTTGCAAATATTTGTAAGTTCCCAGTGCCAATACATCTAACCAGAGCACACATTTACTAACATTTATTTATAGGTTTATTACTTCTCAAATCTATGCTAATGTTGATGTGGTGTAACGCCATCATGTAAGGCAACCACTATTTAAAACTGCTTTCATAATGATCTTGTTCAATCATCTTGTTTTTGGATGTTTACATGAAATTCAAACATACTCAATACTCATTATGATCACAACTTATTTCTATATAAATTTGTTTGATAACCGTTGGATAATTTATTGGCATCACTTTTGGTCAGGTCTGGTCAAAATACAGAGGCAAACACTGACATTGCAATTTCTGGTTTTAAAATGTCCTAGATCATAGCCAGTTTTTTCTACAGGGTCAACAAAAGTGCACACTTTCCGAAATAAACTGTCCACGTTTTGTATCAATGTGTCACTTTATAACAATAATTATTTCATGTACCAGTATGTTACAAGTGCATGTGTGCGGGCATATAATGTGTGCACATTATTGACGGCAGCGTAGACAAATAAAACCTTGCAAAGACATTACTGAATTATTAAATAAATTCACCATTAACATTACATGCTGACATGGTGTTTTTACAATGCGTAAAATGCACACCTATATTGCCAGATATATTAAATCGTGAACAATTTTGAAACTGAATGTTTAACCAACAAAGCATTAATCTCTATAATGATTCCTCATTTGTCGATTGCTTTTCAGTGGCAATCTGTTGCTAAAACTGAAGTATACTGAAGTAAAAAGTAACGTTTTGAGAGAGATAAGGTAATCTTAATTTTGTACTGTTTTTATTTGCATGCCTGTAAATACATGTATTTTATATAAGGTTTGGAATATTTGTCAAGGAATGTAAATTGAACATTGCAAGCTGAGAGTATAATATTATTAATGAATACATTTCTGCCAAATTCACAACATGTGACCTAAAGAACTATTTTTGTCTCATGTGCAGAATAGATTTGGGCTACTTAATACCCAGTTCATTGTTTCAGGTCACATCTTTGTCAAAACATGTGAAAAGTCATAACTATAGACTATCAGCAGTAACTACTGAACTATGGGTCAGTATTGAACCACCCGTCACAGTAGACATGATGATGTGACAGTCAGGATATGCAGTAATTGGTGCTGGACACTGCAGTGGTGTAGGCGGAGGTGTAAGTGAGTGGCTAGTATTGCTACACATTAATACTGTCACGTGCAACTACTAAGGGGTGATCACACAAGCTACAAAGTCCAAGAATATGTATAGAATTTTTTATTAATTCATAAATATACATATATACAATATATATATATATATATATATATATATATATATATATATATATATAACACATACCGGGTGTCGGGTGGTGATATGGTTGTAAATACATATGCAAAGTAAACAAAGCTACAGTGGCTCTACTTATCGAGTGGAATAGATATAATACACGTGTTCTCATGGTTACGAGAACACGAATGTATACCACAAAAAAAACCCACGCCAGGATTCACTGATGGTGATTACCTCTGTATTCGAACAAACATAAATCACGTTTTTCTAGAATTTGTGAGCCTGCAAGATGACCCCCCAGTGAACCCTCAGTGAACAGCCTGTAGGACTCAGGTAGCGGGTCTGAGTGACGTCTTTGTGTTGCCATTGGACACTGAGAGAACTGTCAACATCCTGCAGTGAACGGACGCACAGAACCACAGGGAAAAAACGCACTAAATGGAACATCTGCCTGAAGGACGATGGACGGGGAATGCTCAACAAAGGAACATGTTTGAATATCTGCATTGTGAAATCAGTCACCGGAAAAGTGTGAAAATGTCATTAAAAACACTGCCTCTCGAAAGAAATGACTTGGAAAGGGAATATTTAAAGATTATTTGAAAAATAACATAGATTAGGGAAACCGAATGTAAATAGTTTTTAGTAAGCAAAAATCCAAGAAGAAACATTTATCATAACTTCTTCGAAATATGATGTCAATGTTTTGTCACATCTTCTGAGAAATTATCTCATGTGGTTAGATAAATGTGATTACATATTTAGATTAATGGCATACAGACCATGATACAGTGTATATAGCTGTCTACAGAGAAGAAAGGTCACTACTTTGCCCAAAATACCTTGTTTTTTTAAAAACAATTATCTTCTGACAAATGCAGTCTTGTGTTGCACAAATCATAGTAATATTTCATACACAAACCAACAAAGTTTTAGTGTAATCAATACTAATTGTATGTCCAAACACATCACAAATCTAGCCACGTCTTTAGGTGAATGAAACTTCTTATAACTGTTGCAATCAAACTACATCCACCTATTTGTCTAATAAATAGGTCTACTTTTGTGTGAGCAGACAGGAAGAATTATCCTTCTAAGAAAGGCTGGCTGTGCTGATGCATGATGTAAGTGATAACTGTCCATTCACCGATTCATTGTCATATGTACACAATGGGCTTCCTATGTCAACAGAAGGCATCTACTCAAACGCTACCCACAATGCACTGTTTTTGCTCATTACCTGGCCCAATGTATGGAACTGTGCCATATGGATCGATACTACCGCAATAAACCAAAACACAACCACGTTTTCACTCAGCTGCGTCATCATGCACAGCGAGCGTGCCACAACCGTAAACAATAGTGCATTTCGAGGAATGTGGATTTTGTCTGGGTGTGCTTATGTTTGCAAAGATATGCCAAATCAACTACAGTGATGTCTTCATTCAACCTACAGACGCTGCAGCTTCAGCGTCTGCCGATCACCCTGGTATCTACCTACTACACGTTTGCTCTGCCAGATTTATTGCACGGCTATTTTGGGCACTGCAAGGCTGCAACACAGCGAGCATGGCAAACATGGTGCCTCGACACTGGACTGAACTGGACGGACACTGGACTGCAGGCAGCAGACACCAACATCAAGAGAAACAGTGCTGTCCACTCGAGGGTCTGACACGTGTAAACGACTAAAGTTCCAAGCATCCGTCACCTTCAAGGGAAAACACAAACCATTACTGCATGTTGGGACACAGTAAATTAGCCTGTTATGCACACCTGGATGACGTTTGTCCAGGATGTGTCATGCCTGCTGTGTCACGTCTGTCTAAATAAATGACACGTCATGCATGTTGGAAGATGTCATGTCTGCTCCAAGTGTCCCACTGTGTCAAGCTGACATGACACGATGTATGTTGGGACTCGTAATGTTAATCTTCCATTGTCCTTAAAATGTTAATTTGGATACAAATGTTTAGCCGTTAATTATAGTTGTATAAAATCCCTAGCATTATATAATTTACCTCACACATTTACAAGAGATCAGGCTTGCCTGTGTATGCTGTAGTACACAGTAAACTGTATATGTGTATGGAATGTTGTATAGCATTTGCATACAACAGCATATGGCCTGTTTGTGTCAACAATATTATACAATAGGTGTACACAGTAGAACTGGGCATGTCTGCGGACTGTGTATACACATATACACAACAGGTGGTGTGTACACATGTGTATGTGCATTATGTACATATTACTATACAAGCATATATAGTGTGTGTACATCACACTGTACAACACAAATAGTGTTTATGCACACCATATGCACACCATGTGTTTGTGTACATCTTACTGTACAACAAGAGTACAAAGTAAACAAATGTGTTTGTATGTGTAAATGTTGTTGTACAATAGGCATACCAAGTACAAATGTTGCAATCTGCATATACACTAACATCTATACAGTACTTATTGTACAATATGTGTATAGTAGTGCATGTGTGTCAGTGTATATATGGATGCAAGTGTGTATGTGTATGAACATTTGCAGATGTGTGCATACTGATCAATTTCAGTGATGTATACCTACCTATCTGACAAATTCACCACAAGTATACTAATATTTCTATATAACCTATGTCTACACAAAATTACCTTCAAAATAAATAACTAATTACAATTCACTCAGAGAACATACAACATCAGCTGTTTCACAAACTATTTCCGTTTACTGGGCACTCAGTAATAAGGACATAGTCAATGGTAGAAGTAGCAATGTCCACATCAAACACACAAAGCCGCTGAGTCATATGAGCCCATCCCGCTTCAGGACAAAATTAGCCAACTTAGGATCTTTTTTATACCAGCATGTGAAGTCAACCAACCAAAAACTTGCTGCAGTTTCATTTACGTCTTACTTCATTTTCACATAATTAAATGATCTGGTGTCCTCGTCCTCTTTAAACTAGTATAATATGTGTCTAAATAAATATATAATATACATCATTAGCATTTTGGTTAGCATTTAAGGCAATGTACCAGGAAAGAGGACTCAAACAACAAGGGTCAGAGTAGACAAAAACTATAATTTCTGAATCAGCTGGTTTGAGGATAAACATAGTCATATCCTACTAATGTCAGGTCCCCTTCTAACATAAGTTACATAACTTTAAGTGCAGAAGATGTATGCATGCAATCATTCAATCACCTTCAGAATGTTTTAAGAACACACACAATAACGACAAAAAATAGATGGATTTAAAAGAAATCTTGTACAGGTACATTTGTAGGTTTTTCCATGTCCCATTGGTGTCATCTGAGGTCAGATTTGACACCATCTCCTTAATCATGATGGCAAAATGTGCTTTACTTTCAACAGATTCACATGCTACCAAGTACTCAAGGACCCCCTAAACATGCCGTCCTTTGAACCATGACAAGCATGCACGACATTAATCTAGCAATTAACCACCAGTGGCACTGCTTTCTGTGTGTTCTATAGCTTTCAACATTGCTGCCATGTTGGATGCCTAAACACATTGGTGAGACCACAATGGCTACCACTGCCTGCCAGGCATGAGTGCACAGAGGCTGGACCAAATGTGTAGGCAGTGGCCACTCAGAGGAAGGAACTAGATTCATTCTGACTCACCAGTGGAACTTTCCAGGGCCTTCTAGTAGAACTTTGCAAGTGGGAAGTACAAATTTATAGTTACAATGTGACAGATATATACCTTTGTTTACCATCTTCAATTTGACCTGTTTGCTTGTAAAAAAATTAACATATCCAGTAACTGTTACAATATTCTAGTTTACTTGTACAAATTTGTTATGTAGTAGTAGCAGTACATGTAGTGGCTAAGTAATTGGATAATGTATTACATTAATTTGCACAGCACTGGGCAAAACATTAACAATAATAATAATGGTGACCCTGTCATGGATACGAGTCAATCAAAATATTGTCTTAATAAATATCTCTACTGAGATTTAAGTTATAGAATGCCATATTTCAATATTATTTATGCGGACAAATTACTATTATTGTAAATATGATCAATCATGAATAAACACGTTTATTTTAATTTCTTAACAACAGGATCCTTCATCGAACTGTGTGAAAATTTCATAAAAAATACTGCCTCCCACAATAAATAATATTTAAAACGATTAATTTATGGTATAACTTTCAAAATGGACACGGATAAGGGAATCAGAATGTAAACAGTGTCACTGCATACATGAAAATATGTAATGATGTAAATCAAACTAACAATGTCTAGGAAAAATAAGCATACAAGATAGCAGTAGGTGTACATTATCCAGATAAATACATTGTTGCAATCTGACACAGGCAGTCACAGTGATAGTCTCTTCAAAGAATCAATGATTGCGATTAGAACCTCTGAATATGTAAATCTTCTGGTTACTTAATTATTCTGTCTAATCATGGAATGCTGACATAATGTTTCACACAAGAACAATGCTCAGGGGAGCAAAGATTAGGCAGGTGTGCATATCAATAATAAAATTACCTGGATGGCCATGCGGGTTCACCGTGACAATATGTTTGGTTGCTTTAGGCTACCCCATGATTGTGGTGTTTCTAGTTGAAACTATCCAAGAAATACGTCAAACTTGGGACATCTCCCTTCATCAAAAAAATGCTGTCAAAGAGCACTCGACTAAAACTATCACCATGAAAATATGTTTATGACTGCACAAACAGTCTAGGTCAGTTTGGTAGCCTTTGTTAAACCCAGGAGTTCACATAAAGGCCAGACTATACTCATGGTCTAATTGTGTAACTTCATTGTGTACTTACAAACCACACCTAGTAAGCAGTGGAGAGCAAAACACAATTCCCATTCCCATAATTACCTATAAAATATGTTCATATATTCACATTATCAATCAGAAGTGACATGTGCAGCATACATGTGTCGTATGATCAGATATACATGTCTGAATGCCGACAGAATTAAAACTAATTAAATACTAGGTTGGATAGTTCCACCAAATGTAAAATAAAACATTTGAAGGCTAAAAAATATGTGAGCTAACCAAGATTGATGATGTCCCAATATGGCAAATAAGCATATTTGTTATTGCTGTCAATCCTCAGTATGCCTAAACACACACTTAAATATGCAGCTAATATTTTAGCAATTTGTCAGTGAAATATACACTTAGAATCAACCGGGAACAAAGAAAACAAACAAATCAAAAAATTTAAATAGCTACATTATATCACATACAAAAATAATACAAAAACATGACAGCAAAGGTGCCCTTTTAAGTTAATACTAAGACAGCAAGAAAATAAGAAATACACATCGTATTCCAACGAAACTTACACAAAATTACTGTCGCAAGTAGCGATGTTGTTATGGTACGTTACTATAAATAAAGCCTAGCGAAGAGCTTCAGGTCACATAAATATCTGCATAACAGGGCACTGCCAACTTCGCCTTCAAAGCAGGGTCATTTAAATTAGCGCCTACTCACTCATATGTGCATAAATGTAACCATGTTTGGCATAAAAGGATACAGCTTCACAACATCTGTGTCCATACGACGCTTTCCTGGACTCGGTGAAGACATTTTTACACAACTTTGACGCGAAAACGTCCTTCTATTCTTTGCCCTCAACCAATAATAACAATGATGGCGGATCTGGCAAATCGTGACGTCGTCAGTCATGTGACCGAATGTGTACACGCCTCCGATTTCTTAAAATGCCATATTCCTTATCTTACTCTATTTAGGCATCCATGTGGCTTCAACTTACTCTACTAAGATGTTATTGGTTCAATACATTATGTTAGTATTCCCTAGAATGTAATATCTATTCGAGGTCAACTTGCTGAGACCAGGGTTAAAGGTCGCGAAATGAGGGACACGTGACCAATCAGCTGTGCGATGTAAACAAAACCACATGATATCAGGTGGCAACTGTCACAGCGGTTGTTAACACTTTTATAACTCAAAGATAATTCTGTGATACTGGTTATGCTATATACTTCTAGAACTGAAACGCATAATGCCAACTGTTTATTGTTAGTATCAATAATTTAGAGAAAATGTATATATAATGCGATTTTTGGAGTTATTATACCCCTGCATATAATTTGCATTCTGATTAAGCATGCTGTTTCATGGATATTAAAATCTGGTATTAGCTACTTCCGACATCTAAATTTTACATGAAATATATACATGTACGTATGATCTAAATGTGAATTGTACGCTTTAAATATGTTTAAAATATTCACATATGTACATCATAAATAATATTATATAAAACATATGCATTAACAAAGTAAATTTATTATTAATCTGTGTACCTATCAGGTACTTTCATGCCACATTTCAAACTGACATTTTAGTAGAATTAAAATCAATGCTAATATACACATATAATTACACTTACAGGATTTACGTGTCAGGAAAACGGGTCTGTCGTATTAACTAAAATGCATTTAAATTACAACTGTTGCGTTTTCCGAATATTGGAATAAATGTTGTAATGTAATAACTTATAGTTTTTAAGTATTGTTTATCTAAATAACGACGGAATGGGAACTTATACTTGATGGACGCGATTGTTTAAGTGGCGCCCCCTTCACATGTGTTGTTAAACTCACACATCCAAACGGCCGTAGCCTCAATTATCCAGGCTCCGTCAAGTGGCAGCACTGTTGAACCCCTCGCTACTATCTCGGGAAATTTTGCTCTGTGTTTGTGACTGCCCGGACGGCCTTACCCCAAAATATGGTAGAGACGCTGATTGGCGTTTAGGCTGAATTTGAAGAAAACAGTTAAATAAGAATTCCCTTTTTATCAGATAACACTGTATTATATAAAGTATTCAAAATCAAATTTATACTGAAACATGTCACACACAAAATAAACAGAAATTAAACAGTTTCGTTGTAAGTTTTTCAGCACCTTGTTTCTTTTATGTATAGCTATTTTAGTACTTAGTTTCGTTATCAAACGCATACATTCTACATAAACATTATTGATTATTATTATACACGTAAACCTACGAATTAATCTAGTCTTACGTCTTCGAGCAGTGACACTATATAAGGGTTACGTAAGCAAAGCATATGTTTTACTAGACTATATTCTCGGCGAAATAACGCAGCCGAGCTACGCGTACAACTTTTGTCTAATGACATTTACAGACCTCGCGATGCCACATACATCAAATAATGGGACATACAACTGCGACACAAGCGGTAGCGAAGAAAACTAAAATAAGTAAATTATGTACAATACGGACAGCAGACTGCAGATTATGTTGCTGCGAACAAATAAGATGGTCACAATAATTACTTTCAAGCAGTTATAGCTGAGGTAGTTTTGCAATTAGACTAATAAAAAATGTGTGACAAAGTTTCGCTTTCATGTGCTTCATATATTAGCTCGACTTGTGTGTGTGTTCGCATCAGTATTTTATTTAAGCATTTTAATTTAACTATGTGTTACTTTTGCCCCACGCGCATTACTTCCTTGTATCATTTGCGATTGTATTAGTATTGTTGTGAATCATGTATGTTATCTAAAGAATTGTTGTATGTATGTATGTATGTATGTATGTATGTATGTATGTATGTATGTATGTATGTATGTATGTATGTATGTGTGTGTGTGTGTGTGTGTGTGTGTGTGTGTGTGTTGTTGTTGTATGTATGTATGTATGTATGTATGTATGTATGTAAGTTTGTATGTATGTATGTATGTATGTATGTATGTATGTATGTATGTATGTATGTATGTATGTATGTATGTATGTATGTATGTATGTATGTATGTATGTATGTATGTATGTATGTATGTATGTATGTATGTATATAATGTATGTATGTAAAAGTTTTGGGTGATGATGGTCCACTGAAAATCACGAATTACCACGTGGCATGGTTACCATCTAGAAATAAAGCTTTTACTTACTTGCATCACTTAGGTATAGGACGTGAAATGTTCTTTTAACACTGAAGTAAATGTCCATTTTGAATCTTTGAAAAGTACTCAGAAATTAGTTGCAAATAGAACAGTTGTTATATAACTTAGGGTATCTGCGTTGCACGGTCTTTCATTTTAAAGTAAATTTTCATGTTTGAAGATATAATTATATATATATATAATAAACACCCAAGCGATATGCTAATAAACGTAATATCTACAATGTGCGGCATTATTTGTCAACTTGTCAAACACTGTCCAATATTATTCCACGATAGACATTGGTATCAATTAATGACAAGTTAGATTTTTTTGTAAATGCTTGTCTTATTTAATTCCCTGATGGTTAACAAAATGTACTCTGCCATTTGTAATTTATTGCGAGGAACGCAAAGCCATTATATCGGACGTCTTTGGGATCATTGTAGATTGTGGCCCAGACCTGTTAAGTTTCTGAAATGAGAAAACTGGACATCTGTGCATCGAAATAGAGCTATCAAACATCGATGCTATCACACAGCGGTAGAATTCAAAATTCACAAGCACAATATATGTGAAAAGATCTTGTATGTTTATTTGAACAACACTATATATATATATAATATATATATATATATATATATAATTTATATATATATATATATATATATATATATATATATATATATATATATAACCACACACACCCCACACACACACACACCCACACACCCCCCCCCCACACACACACCCACACCCACCCACACACACACACACACACACACACACACACACACACACACACACACACACACACACACACACACACACACACACACACACACACACACACACAACACTCGTTAATAATATCTGAACATAGGAAGGTGAAAAAGTAAAAACTGGAGGTGGAATGATAAACTGAAGATTTAGGAACACGCGCGGGAGAACGGGAGATGGATGCCAAAAGCGGGAGACTTAACAGGTCTGAATTGGGGCGAAGGTATATGTGATCCTCAATCCAGATGAAATCACCACTTGGCAGTATTATTTGCCTACAACGTTGTAGTTTAACAACATACCGGACATGACATATGACATATATTCCCTATGGAATAGGGGCCTAGTCATAGCCAGCAAGTACATACTATCTCGTATATGTCACTATTGTGACAAAATAAAATAACCCATAGGAAGTTAATTTGATTAGGTCTACAAACATATGACCAATTATTTCAAAACAACCACTATGTATTACTGAGCGCAGCGCATTCTTTATTAATTGTGTAGAAAGTTATTTAATACACGTATGATGTCCATTCGCCAAATGATTATTGGCAGTAATTAATGCGCATAGCAGAGCTACTATGTGGTGGGTGTCTATCCTCCCTGTGGTGCATACATTTATACAATTAAGAGTATCATTTCCTTGTCCTATTAATCCTGCAAACACTGGCAATCATTGCAGTTGTTCGTACGGAGACAAAGACGCATGGAACGATCGACGCATTATTTGACTTCGACTCTTTCTAGTCGCGTCCTTGAACCAATAATTATCAGCGATTTTCGATACCGGTAGTCTAACGACAACGTCCGGTTCCATTAATTGGCCAATCAGCAGCTGACAGTCCTTCGGCACGTGACCCGAAATGAGGTCAGCAATGTAGTGCTGCCGCGAGCGCGCGTTGCCCAGCAACACGCCGAGTCGCGATTCGTCGAATGGCATCGTGCTCGTGACCATGATGAAGAGGGTGATTCCCAGACTCCACGCGTCGGCCATCTTCGCCTCGTACGGTTCGCGACCGAGGACCTGTTGATAAGAACGCCAGTCGTTTATCTAGACAACTAGGAACCATGACACCGTTGCTGATAGCAGGCGGCACACGTAACACACCATGCAACACGTAGCATGTTTGATCGAGAGTATCACAAACACGTTCAAATTAGAAGTAAGACCAAACGAAATTACACACCATATTTACAAAAAATTATCACAGCTGCCGTCAGCATCCCAATAAATATGGTGCATGCGTATTGGAAATAATGGGGTTGGGTGGCTTTGGCCGATTTGGGCAGTGAAGAGTTACATTTTTTCTCAGATATTTCAAACTGACAGTAAAGCCAAGACGTCGGAACGTGGTGAATATTTGAGAGGTGTTTCACCCCGTTGACGCTCGCCAGAAACTACAGTTGTGCTCCCGTCCCCCTTTGAAACTCAACAAAACTAGTAATTACAGGGAGGGTGCATGCATGCCAATTCCTCTACCCAGAATTGACCGGGCAGTAATTTATAACGGGAAGTCTGCTGTGTAGAACGTGGGAAAGGTAAACCTCAAAGGGTATTGCGTTAACTCTGCTCGCCTCGGCATTACTGCCTATCAATTTTTTTTTGAAACTGGATGTTTTGTTTACAATTTGAACGTGTTGCAGGCGGAAATGTTTTGAACATTGTTCCAAGCTTAATAAAGTAATTAAACACAAACTGGCATACATTAAACCTTCAACATGGATGTTGTAATCATAAGAACGTAATATTATATATACAAAATTACACCAAGCAGCTGGCAGCTCCCCTTTAAGCTGCAGCGTACCTTCCACGAGGCTCACCAAATATCTCAAACTGCATTCCCGATGACTTCACCGTGATGCCATCGTCCGCAACCCACACAGCAAAGCGAACGGAAACCCCCCGAATGCACCCTTTGAAGCTCACAACTCACCCCCAACTGCCCCCTTGAGATTCCCTTTAAATATGTTTCACGAAATGGTTGCTTTATTCCCCCACCTCGGGTGCCGAGTATGTCGGATTGCCACAGTACGTCGAGCTGAGGAGGCGAGCGCCCGTGTACCGATCGTGACAGTAGCAGGCGTAGCCGAAGTCCGTCAACTTGACCCGCATGTTCGCGTCGAGCAGCACGTTCTCGCAGCGGATGTTTCGATGCGCGACCCCGTTCAGGTGACAGTGGGCGACAGCTTCCGAGAGTTCCTGGAACGTGCAGATTACGTCATCTTTAAAATATGTTCTACCGGAAGTAACCATTCCAGGTGTCGTATGCATACAAACAGCATAAGGTTTGGATAAGGTATTCTTTCCAGTTGTGGTGGAATAAATTCACCTATCTGTACATGCTTACGATCCCCCACAAAGCCATAGGTAAATTACTATAATGGACTTTGCAAAAATAAAAAATAAATTTATAATTCAAACATTGTCTGATAAGATCGTTGCCATCCACGCACCCACCCCTCGTCCAAAGCAGGCAGTAAATCTTCAACATGCATGTTGTAATCATAAGAACGTAATCATATTATTTAATAAAACAAAAAAACTAGGATCACCCTCGCTTTAAAAACAAAGTCGCTTACCTGAAACATTTGTTTGGCGATCGGCAAGGAGAGGGCGCCATTGGTACGGATGTACTCTAGTAGGTCGCCTTGTTCTGCCCGCTCCATGAAGATGTACAAGTAGCGGCCTGCCTGAACGACCTGGTCACGCACGGGACGGGTTAGATTACAGTTCCACAACCGACTCCCGGTTCCAAACAAGTATGTGCACGCTAAATTCGGCAACGGTGTTTTATTCGAACAAGTATCCATGTGGTTATATTTGCAGTGAAGGCCCTTGTTTGGTTAAGCCTACAACGAAGGCTGTAACTGGAGTGGGGAAATGACATTTAGTACAATAGCCCTGCCGAGGGTGGCTCTCTACTTGATTAGTAGCCGAAGGTGATTAGATACTTGAATATAGCGTAGTGGCAAAGTGACGTAGTGGCTTGAGATTTGGTTTGTCGACTAAAAGAACCCTGGTTCGAATACTATGCTGCAGTGTCAAACCGCGGGCAGGATGTTTCACTCTACATCGCTCCAGTTCACTCGGCTGTGTGAATAGGTACCTGCCTGTAGACAGCGGGCGATATAGTGGACGGATAGTCTTATTTAATTGTTGCGTGGCTCGTGGCTTCCCCGAGAAGCCGAGACGGTGTTCGATTCAACAGGTCTGCCAGGGAGAAAAGCGTAAAGCGCTTACAAGAATCATGATGATTGGATATCTTGAATATCCCTCTTGAATGTCGCATATCTCCATCTGGTCCTATTCAATGCATACTTGTGGCTATGCTCTCAAAAGCGAGAGTTCAGTTCCTGTCTGATTTAACTGCGCTTAGGGTACCAAAGGCTGCTAATGCTAAAACTATTCGTCTGCCAATAACTCACATGTACCACGAAGAATGTAAAGGGAGTGCCAACATTACAAACAGTACCACACTACTACCCGAGAATGAAAAGGGAGTGCCAACATTACAAACAGTACCACACTACTACCCGAGAATGTAAAGGGAGTGCCAACATTACAAACTGTACCACACTACTACCCGAGAATGTAAAGGGAGCGCCAACATTACAAACAGTACCACACTACTACCCGAGAATGTAAAGGGAGCGCCAACATTACAAACAGTACCACACTACTACCCGAGAATGTAAAGGGAGTGCCAACATTACAAACTGTACCACACTACTACCCGAGAATGTAAAGGGAGCGCCAACATTACAAACTGTACCACACTACTACCCGAGAATGTAAAGGGAGCGCCAACATTACAAACTGTACCACACTACTACCCGAGAATGTAAAGGGAGCGCCAACATTACAAACTGTACCACACTACTACCCGAGAATGTAAAGGGAGCGCCAACATTACAAACAGTACCACACTACTACCCGAGAATGTAAAGGGAGCGCCAACATTACAAACAGTACCACACTACTACCCGAGAATGTAAAGGGAGCGCCAACATTACAAACAGTACCACACTACTACCCGAGAATGTAAAGGGAGTGCCAACATTACAAACAGTACCACACTACTACCCGAGAATGTAAAGGGAGTGCCAACATTACAAACAGTACCACACTACTACCCGAGAATGTAAAGGGAGTGCCAACATTACAAACTGTACCACACTACTACCCGAGAATGTAAAGGGAGTGCCAACATTACAAACTGTACCACACTACTACCCGAGAATGTAAAGGGAGTGCCAACATTACAAACTGTACCACACTACTACCCGAGAATGTAAAGGGAGTGCCAACATTACAAACTGTACCACACTACTACCCGAGAATGTAAAGGGAGTGCCAACATTACAAACTGTACCACACTACTACCCGAGAATGTAAAGGGAGTGCCAACATTACAAACTGTACCACACTACTACCCGAGAATGTAAAGGGAGTGCCAACATTACAAACTGTACCACACTACTACCCGAGAATGTAAAGGGAGTGCCAACATTACAAACAGTACCACACTACTACCCGAGAATGTAAAGGGAGTGCCAACATTACAAACAGTACCACACTACTACCCGAGAATGTAAAGGGAGTGCCAACATTACAAACTGTACCACACTACACCCGAGAATGTAAAGGGAGTGCCAACATTACAAACTGTACCACACTACTACCCGAGAATGTAAAGGGAGTGCCAACATTACAAACTGTACCACACTACTACCCGAGAATGTAAAGGGAGTGCCAACATTACAAACTGTACCACACTACTACCCGAGAATGTAAAGGGAGTGCCAACATTACAAACGTACCACACTACTACCCGAGAATGTAAAGGGAGGCCAACATTACAAACGTACCACACTACTACCCGAGAATGTAAAGGGAGGCCAACATTACAAACGTCACCACTACCCGAGAATGTAAAGGGAGCGCCAACATTACAAACTGTACCACACTACTACCCGAGAATGTAAAGGGAGGCCAACATTACAAACGTACCACACTACTACCCGAGAATGTAAAGGGAGGCCAACATTACAAACGTACCACACTACTACCCGAGAATGTAAAGGGAGGCCAACTTACAAACGTACCACACTACTACCCGAGAATGTAAAGGGAGGCCAACATTACAAACAGTACCACACTACTACCCGAGAATGTAAAGGGAGGCCAACATTACAAACGTACCACACTACTACCCGAGAATGTAAAGGGAGTGCCAACATTACAAACGTACCACACTACTACCCGAGAATGTAAAGGGAGGCCAACATTACAAACGTACCACACTACTACCCGAGAATGTAAAGGGAGGCCAACATTACAAACGTACCACACTACTACCCGAGAATGTAAAGGGAGGCCAACATTACAAACGTACCACACTACTACCCGAGAATGTAAAGGGAGGCCAACATTACAAACTGTACCACACTACTACCCGAGAATGTAAAGGGAGGCCAACTTACAAACGTACCACACTACTACCCGAGAATGTAAAGGGAGGCCAACTTACAAACAGTACCACACTACTACCCGAGAATGTAAAGGGAGGCCAACATTACAAACTGTACCACACTACTACCCGAGAATGTAAAGGGAGGCCAACATTACAAACGTACCACACTACTACCCGAGAATGTAAGGGAGGCCAACATTACAAACAGTACCACACTACTACCCGAGAATGTAAAGGGAGGCCAACATTACAAACAGTACCACACTACTACCCGAGAATGTAAAGGGAGGCCAACATTACAAACTGTACCACACTACTACCCGAGAATGTAAAGGGAGGCCAACATTACAAACTGTACCACACTACTACCCGAGAATGTAAAGGGAGGCCAACATTACAAACGTACCACACTACTACCCGAGAATGTAAAGGGAGGCCAACTTACAAACAGTACCACACTACTACCCGAGAATGTAAAGGGAGGCCAACATTACAAACGTACCACACTACTACCCGAGAATGTAAAGGGAGGCCAACATTACAAACTGTACCACACTACTACCCGAGAATGTAAAGGGAGTGCCAACATTACAAACTGTACCACACTACTACCCGAGAATGTAAAGGGAGTGCCAACATTACAAACTGTACCACACTACTACCCGAGAATGTAAAGGGAGTGCCAACATTACAAACAGTACCACACTACTACCCGAGAATGTAAAGGGAGTGCCAACATTACAAACTGTACCACACTACTACCCGAGAATGTAAAGGGAGTGCCAACATTACAAACAGTACAACATACTACCCGAGAATGTAAAGGGAGTGCCAACATTACAAACTGTACCACACTACTACCCGAGAATGTAAAGGGAGCGCCAACATTACAAACAGTACCACACTACTACCCGAGAATGTAAAGGGAGTGCCAACATTACAAACAGTACCACACTACTACCCGAGAATGTAAAGGGAGCGCCAACATTACAAACAGTACCACACTACTACCCGAGAATGTAAAGGGAGTGCCAACATTACAAACAGTACCACACTACTACCCGAGAATGTAAAGGGAGTGCCAACATTACAAACAGTACCACACTACTACCCAAGGTAGTATCACGGGCCAATGACGATGGGTATAAAATTAATCTCCACCGAAATTAAGGAGAAGGTGCCAGTTCCTGTTTTTTATAACACAAGTTTTATTAGCAACTCAACTGAGTTGGATTGACATTACAATAGGTTACAATTAACTCATCAAAACATCATACAGATACAATAGAAATACATTTGATACCGCAAATCATACCGTATTAATAGCCTTTTTACTGACAGTTGTATAAAGCCCACGGTATAAAGGAGTTACGGAATCTATTCGTTCTAGTAACTGGTAACGGGTACACATTTTGTTGTCTAATATTATATTTGATATGTCTTTTGTCAGGCAGCAGATAATTTAATCTGTGTGTGCCGACTTTAATTTTATCAAAATATTTTTGACAAATGCTGTCCCGTCTTACATTCAACGTATCCAGGTTAACACGTCTAAGTATTTCCGCGTAACCCAATCCAGGAAAAATACATTTTAGTGCCCTTTTTTATAACTTCAATATTGTCAGACAAATATTGGGGCAAGTTAGTGTGCCATACAGGACATGCATATTCTAGAACTGGTCTCAACACACTAACATATACACTGACCAGATCTTTCTGGGTAATCCCTGCACGCTTTAACTGATATAACATGTACAAGCGTTTACCAGCCTTTTTCACAATATTATCCACGTGTTTGTTCCATGTCAGATCCTGAGAAATGGTCACACCTTGCAACCGGAAGTATGTTGTGTTATACGTGGGAAAGTGAAACATCAAAAGGGTACTGCGGTGAATTCTGCTCGCCTCGGCATTATTGCGAATCAATCTTGTTTTGAAACTGGTTGCTTTGTTTACCATTTGAACGTGTTGCGGGCGGAATCTTTCAAATTGCGAACATTATTCCGCGCTTAATAAATGAACCAAACACAAATTGGCAGACAGTGAACCTTTAACATGCATGTTTTGGTCTTTAGAATGTAATATTAAATGAAAACATATAACCCAGGAGATTGCACTCTCGAATAAAAATTCTCCCGCAGGGGTATGAAAGCCCAATGTTCACTCAGCTGTATGAATGTGTACATGGCTACAAACAAATGTTGAGCGCCATTCGTGCATTAATTGCAGCATGACTGGATGTTTCCCCAAGAAGTGGAGATGGTGTTTGATTGCACAGGTCTGTTTGCCAAGTAAAGTGTAATGGGCTTTGAGCAGTCCTAAGGACTGGAAACTGCGCTATATAAGAACTTGTCTTTACGTTTATATACTTTTTATGTACTCACGTACCTGGAATAGCTGGATGATGTTCGGATGCTTCATCTTACCGATGATCTCCAGCTCGGGTTGGAAGACGGTGACGGGCACGGTGGCGCGTGACTCGTCCGTCTGCTGCCGGTCGACGATCTTCACGGCCAGCTTGTACGGCTGCTTCCGGTGCACGGCCGCGCGCACTTCCGTGAAGGTGCCTTCGCCGAGTTTCTGCCCGATGGAGTACCCGAGTCCCTCCAGCACGGCGTTCACCTCGATTCCGCCTTTCTTCCGCGACTGGCGATTGGTCGAACTGTCCGAGTCGGGCGATCGACCGCAGCAGAAGGCCAGCCGGGCCATACCGGAGACGTTCCGCCACGCCGTCGGGTCACGCGGTCGACGGCCGGGGAAGCGCTGCAATGCACCCGAAGGTGGTTGTCGGACGGCGACCGCGGAACACAACCCTGTTTGCGCGCGCGTGCGCCGGCGTCGTTGCGCTGTTGTTTTACGTCGTCACTTCCGTTCCAGAGGGTGGCCCGCTTTGCGACCTGCGCCGCTTGACGGATTCGGTCGGCTTCGTCAGGAAGAATGTACCCCGAGGTCCAGATCGCTTCTCGGCAAACGTATTGTCGTCCGGAAAGCAAGAACAGTGGTGTTCTCTCTCTGTGAGCTCTCGGTCGAAATCCGGAATCAGGATTGTTGTTGCGCTCTGAAACGCTAGTGACGATCTAAGATGTTTTCTTTTCCCCAGAGTCAGTATTATTGGTCTAGTCAGATCAGATAATAACGCGCTCGTGAAAAAACGTACTGAAATAATGTAGTTGCGAAAGTATAATGCGTCACCAGGCAACGCGATCGCAAACAATTGAGCTGTAATATACCGCCAGCGAAACGCTTACTGTGTCCAGTAAAAACGATATTAAAATACATTAATTGTAACAAACAGTCTGTTATCAAGTTCATATACATTACGGCACAGTGATCCGCCAATAAACTAATACATTTCTCTAAATATCTCCGCCCTGGGACCATCGTTATAAGAAAATATGGCCACCAAAATTGTTGTTATTGCTCGTAACTCTCCTCCCAGGTTTTAATGGCAGAATCATTATATAAATATCGTACAAATATGTATTGTTACCACACAACACAAATAAAATACTATGTCAGATTATATATATATATATATATATATATATATATATATATATATATATATATACATCCATCCATACATACCATACTACATACATACATCCATACATACATACATACACACATACATACATACATACATACATACATACATACATACATACATATACATACATACATACATACGTACGTACGTACGTACGTATGGATGTATGGATGTATGGATGGATGTATATATATATATATATATATATATATATATATATATATATATATATATATAGTATTTATTTGTGTTGTGTGGTAACAATACATATTTGTACGATATTTATATAATGATTCTGCCATTAAAACCTGGAAGGAGAGTTACGAGCAATAACAAAAATTTTGGTGGCCATATTTTCTTCTGGTGGCCATATTTTCGTCCGTCCGTCCGTCCGTCCGTCCGTCCGTCCGTCCGTCCGTCCGTCCGTCCGTCCGTCCGTCCGTCCGTCCGTCCGTCCGTCCGTCCGTCCGTCCGTCCGTCCGTCCGTCCGTCCGTCCGTCCGTCCGTCCGTCCGTCCGTCCGTCCGTCCGTCCGTCCGTCCGTCCGTCCGTCCGTCCGTCCGTCCGTCGTCCGTCGTCCGTCCGTCCGTCCGTCCGTCCGTCCGTCCGTCCGTCCGTCCGTCCGTCCGTCCGTCCGTCCGTCCGTCCGTCCGTCCGTCCGTCCGTCCGTACGTACGTACGTACGTACGTACGTACGTACGTACATACATACATACATACATACATACACACATACATACATACATACATACATACATACATACATACATATATTATATAGGAATAATGTTTGGCCAGCATGGTAACTATTTACCACTTATTTTGTAGCAGTATGAAGCAAACATTTTGAATTAAGTACACATGTATAATTTATGATATTTCTTTGTTATGTTGTATGTATAAGGTGCATTACAGGTAAACACACGAATTTGCATAACAAGTTGCATTTTGACGTTATCCACCCAAAATGGGACTAGTGATTTGTATGGGGATGAGTAACATTTTAGGACTACTAGCCCACCGGCTGAGTGATTATTCTTAAATTCTACCCCTGAATAATGGCGATGTTCTCAGGTCTGCTGCAAATTCAGCGTTATTAATTAATCCGATCGTGTTTTCTGTGGCTAATCGTTTCCTCTGTCGTCTCGGTTTGTCCATACATCACAAGGTTAATGGCGTTTCATCGACGACACCACCTGGTATGTTTCATGTTATTATGAGATCGCAATGGTTTAGACTTCCGACTTGACGAAGGTGGTCGATGTGTCGCTAATTCTCATGACTGACGCTCCACGGACATGGACGCTCGACCGACGCTCCACGTAGCACCACTACCAATAGCATTGCCAAAAAGACTTATCTAAACTCCAACGTGTACAGAATTGTTTAGCACATGTAGTACTTAAGGCCCCCGTTTTTCATCATCACTACTGCTACTTAAGCAGTTACATTGGCTTCTAGTTGTATACAGAATTCAATTTAAATTGGCTACTGTTCCATATCGTACTCTTTCTACTCAATAACCGACATACTTAGTTAATCTGCTACATTTCTCTGATATCTCTAGGACCCTTTGGTCATCCTTTTCCAAACAACTTTTTGTTTCTAAACCTATGCTGAATATTGACAAACGTGCTTTCTCTGTGACTGCGCCAACAATTTGGAATCAACTTCCTATTACGATTACATTTTCTGAAACTGTAGATAACTTTCGTAAAAAAATAGAAAACATTTTGTTTCAAATTGCTTTTCCACCATAACTTTTCGGCGGCTCCTCTGACAACTTTTGCCTGTCCCCGTGTATGACTAGCCAAATTATTCTGTTTATTGCACCTCTGAGCTTGACCTTGTAAAGGATATAGGCGCAATAGAAGTTTTAAAATTAGTCTTATTATTACTGTTATTCAACATGTTCACTTTTAGATTGCTTGTATAGTTGCGTCACTTCAACTGCAATATGAGTGACGGCACCGTCTATGTTCACCTACTTGGAATCTTTGTATCTTTTGCATCTTCTGAGCCCGGCTCTACGCCTTGTCGGGTGTCCGCATTAGAGCTGATATTGTGCTGACACATGTAGGTAGCTGTTGATGTGTGCGGTGTAGTTAGTGTGGGAGGTGGATATTTGTCTGTAGGGTGTTGGGGGCAATTTCACCATCACGGGGTAATTCAACCCCTTTCAGACTCCAGAGCTCATTTGCCCTCAAATGATCAAATCAGACACCATTCAATTACTTATTTCATTAGTAATAATGAAACTAATTATTGGTCAACCAAAATCTACTAATTCCAGCCATGGATGGCCAGGCCACAATCTGATGAAAATGCTATCCAAAAATTATCCTATCCAAGTAAACAATCCATACTTTTAAGTGGTGATTATTTGATCAAGATGTCCAGAATTCAGTACCTGTAATTATGTATGTTTCGTAATTTTTATATTATGATATGTACTTTGTGTAAAAAGGCATGTTGAAACATTCCATCTTAGTGTTGCGTGTTGCATGAAGTAAACAACAATATGTGCTGGGGGGAAATCCACCCCATAAGGGTGGGATTACCCCCAAATGAGTTAAGCTCCTTTTAATGTTTTGTGTTTTAGCTGTTAAAATTCAAACAGTTTGTTCTAGCGGCAAGTCACTTGTGTGATACTCAACATTCATTATAAGTTAGATATGTAAGAGCGGGACTCGTCAAAAAAGTATTTCATTGTACCAAAAGCTGTAGGAAAATAGAGTGTGACCGTGAACAATTCTTATGTGTTTGAGCTACACAGTGCAATATATGAATAATACAGAATAAATAATCTATTATCAAAAGGAATCAGTTACAAATAGATCATGAGTGTCAATGGGATGGAAGTATTACTGTCCCTTTAGTGTTAAAACAAAACAAATTACCATGGAGTCGAAATACCCCAATTGCGACAGTTTCATAATCATGGTATTTGTTGGATTTTTATAATTAACCACCATAATAATATTATCATTTTTTTATTTGATAAGTATAATTCCGCAGAAAATTATGATGGGAGAATTCTTCTCGGAACATGCGTAATTTAACACTTCATATATTTTGAAATAAAACATTAGGAGTGGAATTTCCCGAGTGGAAATATTTTGTTTGGTGGTGTCCGAGCTTGAGGTATTGACTGCGATCGATGTCTATGAGATTGTCGTCAATCAACTCGTTGCATCGAGCAACACTTTTCAGCCCCTCAACTCCGCCTGGGTTATTAATGGGCTGCAGATGTAACCGACAGGGCGGCCTTACCCCAGATTAGGGTAGAGACGGTGATTGGTTCGCAGGCCGAATTTGAAATAACAAATTAAACAGCGATACTTTTTATCAGATAATGCTGTGTTATAAAAACTATTCAACACTAAACTTATACTAACACAAAATAAATAGAAATACAACTTTTCAGTTGTTTATTAAACAGGAATTACCGCAGGATCCGTAAGGTGGCAGCATTGTTTAGCCCCATACGGATAACATTCTAAAGCCGGCTAAGACACTAGACTGTCTTCTCGGCGTAGTTACGCAGCCGAGCGACAGTCGGTTAAGCGAGACTAATTGACTCGATGCTGTACAATTATCAACATCGCCCCTTGGCTGATGATCAGCAACTGTTCTATCAGTTCGGCCTGGGTGCATTTTCTCTGTCGACCGCTGTGCGTAGGTTCGAACGATGTATGTCTGCATAACGCTTATCATTATATAATATGGCACCGTATTCTTTTTTCGTGTAGATATACAAAATATATAATATACTAATGAAGTATATGCATATGGTAACAAATCGAAAATATACATTGAGTGTATAGGAACTTGTCAAATCAAATGCAGCTTGAACGGAATATGGCGGCACCCAGTGGTAAAACATGTCCAGGCTTGACAAACTATTGAAAATACACGTGGCTCCGTGCTCATCAAATTATGTCCACATATCCTCTAAATGCTCTAATCTTGTTTGGGTAATGGTTGTTAAAGCGTTCCAGCCTCCTTTAGTTAAGTACAGTCGCATCGACTGTCATGACTTAGCGGCCGCGGTGGTTTTGTAACGGGGAATGAACTACTGCACTAGCGTGATCTCTGTGCCCCGGTTTTGTCGGCTAACATTGTGCGCGGTGTGAAGGTATTGCGCTTGCAACAAGAGCCGCTACCAAGTGCCACTCCTACCATGCAAGCGACGTGCTCTTTCTCATTGGTCCGTAGGTTGTTGCTAGTGCTTCATAGAGACCTCAATATGACCAACACGCGCGCTCCCGATTGGTCAATAGCAACTCACTGTGGGTCGGTAGCGCCATTCGAGCGTGTCCAAAATTCCCTTGCCCCTGACAGGACCATAGTCAGACCGGGACAGGGCGTGAGGTCGACGTCACTCGTCGATCATCCGTCTGACAATGCGACGCCGGCTACTGAGGACATACGCTGTCTGCGCCTTGCTGCTAACTGCGCTTGCCGTGGTTATGTACACCGATCGCCTGGTGAAATTGCGCCAGGGTAAGTAACTGAAAAATAATTTGATCTACATTTGTCTAAACAAAACAATGATGCGTTGGCTTTTAAAACGCGATTGAACTCGAGCAAGTTGGTTGATAATGTTTGTGTCCTCAGGACGCTTGTGGTCGGAAGAAGACGATGTGATCAATCCCAGCGGTCGTCCTGGCTCTCAACCGGAAGTGCTAATCTACGGTGTGTCCTCCCGCTATAACTATCAGCTTGCTATGCACGTATTACGCCAAGGAGGGAAAGTGACCGTCCTACAACCAGAGGACGCCAGTCTGGACTTGTCACCAGACGCGAGAAGGAACACGACGACACAGTTGTCCGATGTACTCGAATCGGGTGCCTACGATTCCCGGTTGACAGTGGTTAATACGACAAACTGCGACTTATCGTCGATGTCGAAATTTGTCGACTCGGTTAGGAAAGCGCGCTTCAGTTACGTCTTGTTTGTCGGCGCGGACCTCTGTCGACCCGGCGTGTCTCGTGGTGCATGTGTTCGTCTCTCGGTCGGTTGTCTGGTCGGCCTTCTGGAGGTGACCAAGGCGACTGCTGCATCTCGTCCACACTTCACTCTGTTGACACACGTCGACGGTGGTCGTCACGACGGCTTCGTTGCCGTTATGGAGACGTCGTTGGAGATCATCCTTCACGTGTACCGATCTATCTACGATATTACAGCGAATCACCGTACGTTACCGTCGGAGTTTGACATGACAGATAGCAGACAGTATACCCACAGGCGCCACTGATGCCACCACATTGTCAGCGCCCACCGTCAACGCGCCATATGATGGATCACCATGCAAGGGAACGCTTTCTTGGTCGGGTGACTACTTTACTCACTGTCCCGAATTGTTTGAACAAAACACGCTGTTACAGTGGTGTCCGTCGGGTTTACTTGTAACAAGAAGTCCACCTAAGCTTGATAGAAACTACGTCAGACAGACGAAGCTCTATGTTGCATATACTTTTACGTTTTTCTTCTTCTTATAGTCGCAGTTTAAAATGTATTTAAAAAAAATTAAACTGCGACTATATGAAGAAAAAACATAAAGTTAAATGACGATTTTTAATCGTGGTGCCAATTTGCCAATAATGCAAAATCTAAGGTGTCTTTAGAATTATGCAATTTTAGCATATTTATTTATTTATAATAATATTTATTTTGTGGACATCCAATGTAGTTCACAGCGCTTTACATTAATATACATGTACATATTAAAATAATAATATATATATATATATATATATATATATATATATATATATATATATATATAATTACTAAATAAAATAATTACAACGATTTTATTATTTGACCAAAGAAGAAAACTAAGATTAATGTAAACATCAATACTAGGCTGAAATGTATATGAAACGAATAAACATTAAACACAATCAGCTGTTGTAATTTATAAATTTTACGTGGAAATAGCCAACATGAGACATAACATATCTGCACCAATGACAACAGTCAAATACTTCTGTTAGGAGAATGTCTCTATCACATAATATCAGTTTAAATAAAAACAGTACTGTAAAACATACCAGTACCATGCAATACTGCCAGAAAGTAACGGGACAGTCACTTTGAAATTCATTGTTGTACATCGTTACTGTTTACTTATAAGGAACCAGCACTCCCAATTATCAGTCAACGTTAATGCTTAGCCTTCTAGAGGGTTATGTATCATGCTACAGAACGTTAAATTTAGTTGGCAATTGGGAGTGCCTAACAGCTAGACAATAATGTACAAAAATGGATGTCAAAATGATTGTTACATTTTATGAGTTCGTATATCATATATACACACGTTTTCATATGTTGCACTGACAATTGACTTACATTTAATTTTGCATAATTTTGTTGACAAAACTGAAAGCCAAATTGCATAATGTTGTTGAAAAACTTAAAGCCAAAGTCAAGGAAGACGAAGTCACGACGTTGACCTGTAAGTCAACGTCGTGACTTCTGTTTTGACAGGTAGCGGGTGGAGCTTGATATGTCTGGAGGCTATCTTCAGCTCATCAAAAGCATGTCTTGGATTTGGTTCTGTCTGAGGTTCACCACTAAAGCTGTTATCGCCAGGATCAGGCGCACACAATACAACCATCAATTTGCATTTAAACGCCGGTACCACTGGTGATGTAAACTACGTGTCGGGGTGCCACATTTGCAAACCTGCCAAACATACATAAGTATATATATATATATATATATATATATATATATATATATATATATATATATATATATATATATATATATATATATATATTAAAAGTAAATTTGCAAACCTGCCAAACACTGTGCCACATTTGCACCTTTCTTAAAATATTCAACGCAATATTTGTTTGAAATTACTTTTCTAACATACATTCGGCGGTTCCATGGTTCGGTGACGACCTTTGCCCTGCCTGTCCTTATTTATGATTACACTGAATGAAGTTGTTTGCTGCGCCTCTGAGCTTGAAATTTCAAGAATATAGACGCTATAGTAGTATTACAATTATAATTATTACATTTATTGACAACATTTAAACAGTTAAACAATTCTTTAAACATCTATGTTATAAATTCTAAATTCAGTACTCATCATACAGCTATCGTGAACTCTGCCATGTGATAATGTTAGCCTACATTCCCTACAACAGCATAGGCAAGTTGCAGATCTCGTGTTTTACGTAAGTGTGTGCATTTCCAACTACGTCATGTCTCTGTAGTGGTTATCTAATAATTGTACTGTCGTTCACGATCTCTGTGAAACTACACCCCTTTTAGAGGTTCCAGGAGCTGAATCAACTTTAAAAACTTGTTTTGAATAGATGTATGACAACTTGTAACACGTTGTATTCAAATGATCCAACTCGTGATCTATTTTCTAGATCTGAGATATACATTTAAAAAACATTCCTATGTATAATGCATGTTGCCTGACATACTTGTTATTGTGTGATTTTATGTGCTTTTTGCTTTTATTATTATACTATTTTCAACATATTGTATTTAATGAACCAATTTGTGAATGAAACCTCTATATGTACAATTTAAATATTACAATGTATAACGGATGATGCGTGATATGTTTGAGGTATTTGACATTTGTAAACAGATATATAAATTTGAAATTTTATTCTTATTCAACACGCTAAATTACTATTATATAGTTTATACAGTTATTGCTCGGTTGACAGCGGCAAGTTTCCTCTTTTGAAGCATTCATTATATTGTATTGTCCTCATATTATATCACTGGCTACAGCTTTAATTGGCTTCGTGGCAACCGGAAATCGTGTACTATATAATTTACTGTCACATTTGCTGATTATGTTTATTTGTATGATGTATGCGATCCCGAAAATAAATTATTACTTACTTACTTACTTACTTACTTACATACTTACTTACATAACCATTTCCAATAAAATAAACTATATTACAATTGTCAGTACGTATCTTGAGAAAATCTTTCTACGGATTGAGCTGCCCTTGAAATGATTGACAGAATAATACAACTAATGGATAATGGCGTAATCCCTTTCAAGATTTATCTTGACCTGATCTTTCCATAAACTTGATCACGAAATATTAGTAAACAAACTGGGCACTGACTTAGCTCTCTTATTGATTGACCATTTCTATTTAAACGACATAGTCAACGCTATGACTTCTTTCAATACAATCGCACAAGCTGATGATACTACATTAAAGCAATTTTAATGTTCTAAACTATAATATGTTCCATCCAAACTGTTATATTTATACTAACTTAAAATTGGATACACCTTCCAACTTAAACACTTTTTAAGTTGCGTTGTGTGTTTGGTTTAGGTATGACTGTACATAATTAATTATCATTAGAGGTACTGTGTGTCGTAATTCAAGGCAGTTGTATTTTATACTGTTAGTATTTTGTAAAGATTCTTAGGGTTAAGCAGTTGTGTTTTTTCTTTAAATGAATATAAGAAGGACTCATATATTATAACCTATAACTATTTGGTGTTAATGGCTAGCTGTTTATAGATTTTAAAATAAATAGTTAAATAAATATTATAGTTTAGAACATTAAAATGTTCAACTATTTAAATTATATTGGTATATAAATTAGCTTTTTACTATGCGAATTAGCGTTGATAGGTGGTTAATGTTAGTGATGTATTAATTGTTAAGTTAGTTAGTTAGTTAATATTAAACACTGTCAATTAATGCTTATTACATAAAAATTCATTATATAACACAATATTGATAGATATATTATAAGTAATTTTCTTATTTAAATTATGCACAATGATTAAACAAGACCAGTGTCTTTATTTGATATATATATAAATATATATATATATATATATATATATATATATATATATATATATATATATATATATATATTATATATATATATATATATATATATATATATATATATATATATATATATATATATATATATATATATATATATATATATATTCATACATCATATGTCTTATCACTATATATAACACACACACACACACACACACAACACACACACACACACACACACAACACACACACACACACACACACACACACACACACACACACACACACACACACACACACACACACACACACACACACACACACACACACACACACACACACACACACACACACACACACACACACACACACACACACACACACACACACACACACACACACACACACACACACACACACACACACACACACACACACACACACACACACACACACACACACACACACACACACACACACACACACACACACACACACACACACACACACACACAC